>JAVYIG010011979.1:0-56711 GCA_035222895.1 Strongylocentrotus droebachiensis | reverse complement strand
TTAGCAAATTATCAGTTTCTTTAATTTTTTCTTCAAAATTTAAATCATATAGATCAAGTTCATCTGAGACAGGTATTTTTATACCTAAATAAATTAATGAATCAGAAACCCATTTAAATTTCTTATCTATACATAAAGTACCCTGAAAATTACCTAAACGAACGATATTACTCTTTTCTATGTTTATTTTCAAACCTGATATACTTGCAAATAGTGATAACATATTACAACATTTTTCTAAATTATCCTCGGTCGCTGATAAATAAATAACAGTATCATCTGCATATTGACTAAGTTTCACTTCCGAGTCGTTTACACGGATCCCTATAATATCATTTGATTGTCTAATCATCACCCCTAAAATTTCAGCACCAATTAAAAATAAATATGGTGAAAGAGGGCAACCTTGTCTTACACCCCTCTGTATATTGAATGACGGTGAGGAATATCCATTATTAAGTACACAACCTTCAATATTATTATAAAGTGTTTTTATCCATTGAATACAATTTTCCTTAAAACCAAATTTCTTTAAGCATATGTACAAAAAATTCCATTCTAAAGAATCGAATGCTTTTTCGAAATCAATAGAAAAAGCAAGACCATCTACAAAATGTGATTTACAAAATTCTATCATGTCCAAAAACAAACGAATATTTTCTCCAATATATCTATTTTTCATAAAACCAGTTTGATCAGAACATATTAAGAGTGGAAGTACCTTTTTTATTCTATTTGCTATTATTTTAGCTAATATTTTATAGTCTGTATTTAATAAAGAAATTGGACGCCAATTTTTCAAATATAAATTATCTTTTCCTTGTTTAGGGAGTAAAGTAATTATTCCTCTTCTCATTGAGGGACAAAGTTCACCATTTTCAAAACATTTATTAAATACCTGGCATAAGTCATCTTTTAACTCTTGCCAGAACACTTTATAAAAATTAACAGAAAGCCCATCTGATCCGGGCGTTTTATCATTGGGCATAGACATTACTGCTTCAAAACATTCAGCTTCTGTAATAGGACCTTCACATAAAACTGCAGATTCTTCTTCTAAAACGGGTAAGTCATATTCATCCCAACAAAATTCATTGTTTTCCTTTTCCGTTTGTCTAGTTGAATACAGTCTTTCATAAAAATTCTTTTCTTCGAACAAAATATCTTTTGGCTCAATCACTAGTCTCCCATCGACAGATAATCTTGTTATATGTTTTTTATCAAAATTCCGTTTTTCTAAATTAAAAAAATATCGTGTATTCTTTTCCCCTTCTGCTATCCAAGTTGCTCTTGTACGAACCATTACACCTCTTATGTAAATTTCGTGTAAACTAATCAATTCCGTTTCATAAACATCAATCAATTCTTTCAATTCATCATTTTGAGGATCCAAATTTAAAAGTTGTTGTGTTTTTTCAATTCTTTTTCTTAATTCATCTATATTTCGATTATTTTCTTTTTTATTTAGTTTAGACAAATAGGTTATTTTTTGCTTTATTTTGAATTTAAAATATTCCCATTTCCTTTCCATTTCTGTTTTCTCAGTTTCATTTAAAAAAGAGACAATGGATAGCCTAATTTCTTCTTTTATCTTTTCATTCATCAATAAAGAAGAATTAAGTTTCCAAAAACCAGGTCCTCTTTTAGGGACTGATCGATTGATTTCAATAGTTATAGCTGAATGGTCACTGCGATAGCCAAACTTAATATCACATTCATTAACAAACTCCCGTAGACTACTAGAAATAAGAAAATAATCGATTCTACTCTGAGAACAATTAGATTGCCAAGTATATTGAATCTTATATGGGTTTTCAACACGCCAAATATCAATCAAATCATAGTCCTCTTTTAAAATTTCAAGACAGTCATAGCATTTAGGGTGATATTGTTTTGAAGTTGGGTGTCTATCTAGAAAGGGGTTTTGTACCGTGTTCCAGTCCCCCCCAATAATTAGAGGCTCGGATCCATACGTTCCTAACATATCATGTAATTTATTAAATACATTACAATCGTCGCTATTGGGACCATATACATTAACAACAGTAAAATTTGTATTATCATGCATTACATTTAATAAAAGAATTCGCCCCTGACCATCTCTGTGGATTGAGGAAACTTTCAAATTACTATTTGATTTAATCAAAATACATACTCCTGCGCTGCAAGATGTACCATGAGAAAAATAACATTTAAATCCCCATTCACTTGCCCATATTCTCTCTGAGTTTTTAACACTATGTGTTTCTTGTAAAAGAAATATATCAAATTGCATGTTTCTAAACCAATCAAACATGCATCTTCTTTTTAGTCTCTCTCCTATACCTCTTACATTGAGAGAACATATCTTAACATGAATTGTATGGTCAGCCATAATCTGTTGATGCATAAATAATTTTACAGTCGAATGAAATTGTGTTAAAGTTAATGAAGCAAATTGACATTATATCGTACACGAAGAATAAAAACGGCAAAACAGAGTACATACAAAATAAAAAGAACCAAACAAAATTTAGGGTTGCAATATGATTTAATGTTAAGGGACTAGGGCTATATAGGGAAAGTGTTAAATCCGGGGTTGAAGTTAAGAATTCGGTTAATGTTGGAAATCATCATGATCATGTACGTAGCGATTGATGATGATGATGATGATGATTCAGAGCATTTGTATGGCGCCATTTATCTGTTTCAAAAAACATTCAAAGGCGCGAGCTCCTCCAATAAAGTTAGCATTTAAATGTCTGAAGGAAGATGTAAGTTTTGAGTGAAGCTTTGAAGTGGTCAAGGTTGTCACTGGAGCAAGTGTCGTCATCGTAAACCGCTTAGAGAGATTATTTCGTATGAAAACGGTATATAATTTCAGATTCATCATTTACTTCGACTCCCGGAAAAGCCCCCTATTCTTACGGACCTGACCCTGCATTGCCCGTATTCCCATATACCCTTTCTTCTACAAATAGTACTACGACCAAAGAAAAACACGAAACTGAACGCAATTTGGTTAGGAGACCCATGTGTGAGTGTGTGTAATTGGGTTTTTAAAGATGCAGTTTGTAGGCGAAGACAGAGAGCTGACCAGGTGAACGTGCCACTGGACTAACTAACATCTCCTTTCACTATGAACATGACGGACAAAGAAAGAGGAAAAAATATACATTTCCTCAGGTAGACAAAGGAACATCCCTTCACTGCTATTATGTAAATGTGCGTAGAACAGGTGTCACTTGCATATTCACCTGCTCTACTCATTTTTACATAATAGCAGTGAAGGGATGTTCCTTTTTCTACCACAGCAATTGTTGAGGGTAGAATGAGGAACTGTATATTCTGTCCTCTTTCTTTGTCCGTCATATTCATAGTGTATGTTGAGGCTAAATTAATCTTGTTTCATACTTCTACATATAAAACATTTACATCCCGTCACTACATCAATATTTCCACCTGTGTGAGTATTGTCGGTCGTGTGGTAAACATTAAAGCCTCACTGTCCTACTTGTAGCTACTTGCTCCCTCTATATAGAAAACTTCCCCAATCGGTGCCTGTTGATCCCCCATGATCCTCTTTTACTTATGTTAGTTGAGAGCTGAGTTAATGAGATAGCCACCTGTCAGTGACCTCGCAGTGTGGTCTAATCCCTTCTGGCCTAGTAGTATCGACAGTCTTTAAATCTCTTTATTTCTGTATCCTTACAACAGGCTGGTATACTGTCAGCAGTGCCGCATATTACTTTCGCCATCTTCATCATGATCGGGGGAGCCGTGGCCGACTTTATCCTTAGACACACCAACTTAAGTGTCACTACCGTCCGGAAATTCATGACCACGCTGGGTAAAGGAGATTGGATAGATAATGATAATACAAATAATAAATAATAATAATGATTAAAGGTATAGACCAGTTTTAGAAACGTCCCCATCTCAAAAATGAAATGGAAGCTCTTATTACCAATCATGTGAAAGAATATGTTTTGATTAATACGTGATGATACAAATTTTGCCGGGAAACCGCCTACTAATTGATGTATTTGGTAAATTATTATCCGGACTGAATAGATATCGCGTAGTCCCATATACATCTTTCTGTGTACAGTGCGTGTAGCTTTACCAAGACTGGACCAAATTCGTATCATTTTGATGATTCCAGAACCTTGCAGTACACACCAATACTTATATGCTAGATGATCAACTTTTTCTGATCGATTCCACAACGTTTTTTTTCACAATGAAATCGCATGACTAGAAATGGTCTATAACTTTAATAATAATGAGAATAATAATAATGAAATTAAATAAATGATATTAATAATAATACAAATGAAATATTAATGATAACATTGTTTACCCAGGAAAGCCCCATTATTATATCAATGTTGTTCTTCCCGAGGGCCCTGCAATCATGATTACCCCCAACAAATATTGCCAGGTACCCAGTTACACCCGGGTGGAGTGTGGAAAATGTGGATCACTATCTTGCCAAAGGACGTTAGTTCCGGGCTGGGATTCGAACCCTCAACCCTTAGACACGTTGAATTGAGAGTGAAGTTAAAGTAGATTTTAATTGATTTTAAAAACTAACTTTATTTTCATTATTGCAAAGTTGAAACTTTGATTCGACAAGGTTATCAAAATTCGATGCTTGGAAACAATCGAAGTAATGATTATTATAAATTACAAATCGCTTAAATACAGCCCTGGCATAGCACCTGAAGAGCTCTCCGAACGCTGCTGAGATATGTGAGATCACAGTATGGACATGACTTGCACAAGCAGACGATGTCCCATGACATCTCACACATTTTCAGTGCCTGTGTTTTCATCTTCTCTCGAGTTCTTTCTCTTACTTCACTACCGTCAGGCTAAATGTACAATATATTGCCTCATTCTAAACCCCGCGCATGGTCTTATTTTGATGAAAAAATGCAGCGATACAAAAATAAAGGAATCTGTCGCTTGTAAACAAAATAAGACGCCATTGTATTTTCAGCTGCACACACCGGGGTATGTTCGGCGTTTCAAGAGGGAACAAATGCCATCCTTAATATCCTTCCGGGGGTTTTTCAATTTGAAAGTCTGGTTTCTTTGATTGTTAATTAAGCCCTATCCTGTGTATTTACAAGCAAAAGATTTTAGTTATCAGAATCAGGTCATATCCCCTTTTGAATGGTTTGACATGCCATAACATTTATATACACTAAACTCATTATAATTTGAGAAATAATAGCTTTGCAGTTATGTTCATTCTCTATGGGATGTCGTCTGCTTGGGCAGTGTTGGTCCATATAGTGACGTCATTAAAACATCGTTATTTTTCCGGCGAATCTCTCGTATATCCCAGCTGCTATGGAGGTGGTTGTATTTGTATTTTTATAAATCACCCGATATGTAGTTGACCTAAAACTTGTACGATGGCCATCTGTTAGCTTACCAGTTTCTAGTGATACATTAGTTGAAATATTTGTGATCTTCTTTGAATTTCACCTTTAATGACATCTCCATCTATTTCATATTTTTAAAGATTACAGGCTATTCCTGGATGCTCGGAATGACGAAATATAAAAGATAACGGTATCTAAGAATAAAATTTCTGAAAAAAATAAATCGGAAAAAGGATAAAAGAAAGAAAGGAATTGCATAAAATCAAAGAAATGCGTAAAAATGTTGAAAGGAAAAAAAAATAGAATTAGTCGTCCCAAGTGCGTGGTGAGAACTAGAACATTGTGCCATGTGGTGCTACAGGAATATCTTGAATGAAGGGGGGGGGGTATAACAGGTGGGGTAGGGGTAGTTTGTCATCATGTGTGTCAATGAATAAAGCATAATTAGCCAACTGGGGTGCACATTGGTTGGTACTCTTTTGGAGATTTTGAATAAAGTTCAAAAGTTCTTTTGCTGTCGGGGATATCGCATTAGAACTCTCGTGGCTGACGAAACTAGCACTATCAGCCTACTCTGTCTTGTGGGCCTTTTTGTCACTTTACAACGGGTTCACTACTATATCGTCAATGTCAGAAACCATTTGGAAAGTAACTAGAAAGTCCCAATACCAGGGTTTAGAGGTGTTGTGGCCGATCACAAGGTCCGCGGTTCAACCCACCCAGGTGTTAAATGGGTACCCGGTAGGATGCGAAGGCCAATGTGGTATGCTTAGCAATCTGAGCCTAGTAGCTCTTGTTGGAATGCTCCCCAGTGAGTGGAGGAAGTGCATCCATAGTGTGCGGGCAAGCCAGAATCCGATGATGGGGTAATAATGTAAAGTGCTTTAAGAAACTCGGACATTGCTTTAAGCGCTATATAAACAAAAACATTAATATTATTAATAACTAGTCTAACATAAAAACACAAATTTATATCCATGATCTCCTCATGGGAAATATGTTCTTTTTCTTCAGGTCTTTTGCCAGCAGGGACCTTCCTTGTCCTAGCTGGTTACGTTGGATGCAACGCTATCTTAGTAATCACGTGTATCTCATTGGGACTGGCCTCAACTGGGTTTGCTTTCTCAGGAGCGTCCCTCACCATGATGGAGTTTGCTCCCTCCTATGCTGGAATGGTCGTGGCCATAGCAAACTCGGCTGGCACCATACCCGGCTTTGTTGCGCCAATTGTTGTTGCCAATTACACGGAAAATCAGGTAAACCATGTTCAGTGCATGTTGTAGTTTCCACACGCTGTGGTAACTCCTTGGATAAACACGATCACAAAGGCTTTCACAAAAAATGTAAACCTTAGAAAAATTCAATAGCCTTGTCCATCACTTTGTAATAAACGAAAGTTGATTAGCATTACTCAATGAGTCATCTGGGCATTTTATCTATAGAGTACCGAAGCTGTGACGTCATAAAAATCTATTTTTAGAATTTCTCAATTTTTTCTTCATTTTCCGAAAGAGCATCAAAAATAATGTCCAAATGTCGAAAACCAACTGAATATGTTAAGTATTAGCTGAGATATGACCATCTGAATAAATATATACCATTAGGAGCCGGAGCATAAAACACTGAGTTCCTATAGGACAAATATTTATTCAGATGGTCATATCTCAGCCAATACTTAACATATTCAATTGATTTTCGACATTTGGACATTATTTTTGATGCTCTTTCGGAAAATGAAGAAAAAATTGAAAAATCAAAAAAAAAAAAAAAAAAAAAAAAAGATTTTTGATGACGTCACACTTTACCACTCTATAGGATATACAATACGGTATTGGGATTTCTCTTGAAGTGTTTTTGAAAGTCTACGCCCTGGTGTAGGTATGTTTTTATTATGTATCGCATGAAGAGCAAAACGATTTTATACTATTTAGTTAAAGTAGATCAGTTCAATCAATATAATCAATCGTCGTAAAAATCTGTTTTACTATAAGTTGTCCAATGAACAGCTGCTTCAAATTATTCACCTATTTATATATTTTTTTGTATCTCAATTTTGTCTAACTTTCTGAAGACCATGAAAATACTTTAAAATCCGATTTCGCATAGTTGCCAAAGATAAAAATTGAAGGGTTTCTTGGAAATTTTTAGTTCATTTCCTAAACACATTTACATTATTAGGAACCCTGTTATTAGGGATAAAACATTATTAGTGATTGCCAATATATGCCACGCTCTCTAGGATAATTGTTTATATTAACATGTACCTTAAAGGGAAAGTTGAGTTCTTGTTTCAGAACGCAAATGCCGTCAAAGTGCATGGTTATTGCTCTTATTCCTTTATATGACATTTATAGTGCCCTTTTAGGACCTCAAATTTAGCCAATACGATCATACCAATTCAGCTCTACGTTCAAACAAATACGGTGACCGTTAATTATTGATTAATTAATCATAACAATACATGAGCCGGCTGGTTGTGCGTATTATAACCAACACGAAAGAGCCAACAAAAGCCACGATCGGCATTGGCTGGAATAAAAGGTAAAAGGCGCTATTTTTTTTTCTTCAACGGCTGGTTTAAATTATCTAATATTTTTGGTGGTACACAAATATTAGAAATTGTTATATTTATGGATATTTCAGCCGTCACTGAACCGATTTTGATCAAACAAAGCTGATTTTGTCATTTAAATTGTATGTTCTTTCAAATTTGTCACTCAATTTGTCATTATCTCACAAAAAATTATTTTGAGTAGCGCCCTCTGCAACTATACCTTTAACTATACGTAACGTCTATAAAATGACATATTTTTTATATTACAGGCCGACATTAGTGGATGGAGATCATTTTTCTGGATAACTTTTGGGATTTCTGTAGCAGCCTGGTTAATCTTCATGATATTTGGAACCTCTGAGCTTCAGCCATGGGCCAAAGGGGTCAAAGGTGGTGGGGATATCGATTCCCAAGAGAGCAAGTACGGCAAACTTGGCAACACCAGCTCCAGTGGCAATACCGGCAACGTCAGCAACATCGACAACGGCGACATCGGCAACGGCGGCATCGGAAACGAGAAAGAAACATCATTGTATCCGGACTATTCCTGATCGATTCGCCATTATTGGATGAAAGTGTGCTTTTTAATATGTCTTTTCGAAGAAAATCGGGCTGAGATTACGATAGAACGTTGGGAATAGATATGAAGCTTCGACTTGACATCTGCCTTGCCTCACTTCTCCCTGTGTGTGTCTGCCTCTCTCTCTCTATCACTCTTACTCACTCTCTCTTCCTCTCTGTCTCTCTCTCCCCCTCTCCCTCTCTCTTTCTCTCTGTCTGTCTGTCTCTCGCTGTCTCTTGCTCTCTCTCTATATTCTTCTTCTGTTTGTTTTCATCACAGTCTTTCCTCTCATTGCATTTTTTTTAAATATGACTTTGATTAAAAAAGAGAAGATATTGACACTGTTTCGTTGGAAGAATTATAGTTGTTTAATTTCAAGGTAATTTTTGAATTCATAATGGTTTAAAAAAAGTAAAGACTGTAATACACTGACCTATAATAAAATGTTAAAAACAGAAGAGATCGTAAATCTTTATAACAAAAATTCTTTCTCGAAAAAAGAAAAAGAAAAAAGAAAAACATAGCACGCAACATTTCTCTTTGTGAAAAAACAATCTTAGTTGAAAGGCCTGTCCTACAATGTACTTCGCCTACGGTTTGACGATGACCTCACGGTCACCCGAACGCACGTGATGTAGACCTACCTTAAATTTAATACAACAGTTGTCTTTTATACAAAGTAATATTCTGGGGGATTTATATTGTACCCCGTCTTACTACATGTATTTTGGATCTAATAAATCTTGTATGTACTTTCAACAGTTTTGTTTAAAAAAAAAATCAAGTTGTATTATTGACATAGTAAACATTCAGGATTCTGTTTAATACTTAATAGGGAAAAATGCAGGAGAATTAGAGAGAGAAAGAGAAAGAGAGATAGAGAGAGAGAGAGAGAAAGACAGAAAGATGTAAAAATAAAGAGATCTGAAGAGAAGAACAGGCAAATATTAAGGAATGAAATAAGGCATGGTGTGCGAACAAACTGGAAAAACAGAAGAAAAATGACGAAAACCTGTTGATGTCTGTTAAAGTGTGTCTGCACGCTCGTGAGATAAGATGTGTGCGTGTGTTTATGTGTGAGGAGGTGTGTGGGAGTCATTTAGTTACTGATTTTTTACAGGGTTCCCAATTACCTATAAATTGTTTACAACCTGTATGTATAAAAATCAACCTCAGTAAACTTTAACTTTTATTCAATGACAACATTCACCCTCCTGTCACCAGGCTTGTAAAATGAATATACAAACAGGTCATGTCCATTAAATAGTTAAAACAAGGATACTTATTGCTCGACTTTCGTTAAAGTGATTTATCTGTGCTGTATCTAAAATCTGTGCTTTCGATGACTCTTCCATTAGTGTAGCTCTTGGAATCAATGCCATCTTCGTCGTCGACTACTTTGGCCCACGACTGAAGCTCAGAGGTTCCAAAGATCATGAATATCACCCAGGCTGCCATGCAGATCCCAAAGGATATCCAGAAGAATGTTCTCCATCCTCCTAAGTCCGCCTGCAGTACAAACATTTATCGGTTGAGTATTATTAATAAAAATGCCTTCATCTCTTCGTGAGACTGACAGTCAAGTCACCTCAAAGCATGATTTAAAAGGGCTGTAGCATGATGAGACTATGCGTCTTTCCCGAGGCCCACTCGGGTTAAATCGGGTATAATACAACTACAGACGACCCGACCGCAGTAGGCCTACGTATTAACGTGCGTGCAACATACGCGAAACTGAAGCGTGAGGAGAACTTCGGTCTGTTTCGCGAACGCTAGCGTGCGCTGACCCAGTTATATATATTCATTAAGTCCATTCATTTACGTGCAGTTGTCCAAAAGAAGACGAAGGTGGCGTCAACTAGTATTTCCCATGCTACAGCCCCTTTAATAGTAACTTACCCAGTTTTGCAAATTGGTTAGTACTGACTTACTGGAGAGGCCTGCGCCTTTGCATGCTTTCGAACATAGAAATATAAATGCTGGGATCATCATCATTGTCATTATTTACGTCATCATCATCATAAATGTACTTTTCTTCATATGTTTAGAACTTTAGATATAAATGATCTCATGTTGCAAAGATCATAAAGGTTAACGGAAATGCCAGTTACTTTATAAGGACGCCATTCTGAAATGATGGATATATCAAAACTTGAAATGCTAATAATATTAATAATAATATTTAATTTTGATATAGAGCTTAATACAAATGTCTCGAAGCGCTTTACAAATATACTATGCTCCTTGTCTAATACTAATACCTAATTATGAAGAGTGCCAAATCCTTTATTAAACCAGTATGCCATATTTCTGTAAATTTTAGTCATGTAATAATTTGTTCAATTTTCTTTATTTTGTAGGAGCAGGGTGTATTCTGTCAAGCTCGAATTTAACTTATTTTGCATTTGAAGTCATTTCTTCGTTTAGACAAATTAATTCAGTAAGATGGATATTATTTTTCCGTATAGAATAACTCCTAAATGCATTTACATGTACTTAAATCTATGCATTAATACACGTTCCTAACTTCATAAGTTCATTAAACTATAGGTTTTCCCGCCCAACTTCGTAAACTTAGCATCCGAATTAACGTTACGTTCGTTCAAATTCGTGCGAAATTGAATGACTATGTAGATCAACATTCAAAAAGCTAATTGCGTCATTCAATTTGATTTAGTAGCATGCGATTCCATACTCTTGTCACGGAAACGTGCAAAACGAGCATTCAATTTAGAAAAGCGTGCAAAGAGCATTCAAATTCGCGCCGGACAGACGGTGGTATGTATTCAAGCATTCAATTTCGTGATTAGGCATCCATATGTGACATTTGTGCATTGCTTTTCATTTGATGTTAATTTGTCACTTAATATACTTCAATCTGTTTGAATAATTTAATGCTATAAGTTTACTTTTAGGAATGACCTGCGTATTTGTTAGCAGATATCTGTCATTACACAGGTAACTGTCCCTAGAGAAGGTGCACAATTTGTGACTACTCTTCTATAAGCACAAGCTATAAATACACAGATCCTGGACAGCGGTAGAGTTGAACTTTAGACATGGACATGATAGAAACAAAATAAAATGATGAATAAAGAAAAAGACGTAAAATGAAAAGAATGAAAGATCACCTACTCAATCAAGATTAATCAACACAAACCATTAAAAAATAACATGTATAAAGAAATGTTTCAACAAAAAAGATCGAACGAAAGAGAAAACATTAAATGCAATATAAATATATCGGACAAATAAGAAGATTGTAGTATAATGTGAAATCATTTCAGAAAAGATCATAGGAAAAAAAAATGAACATGAAAAAGTGAATATCCGAATACAAATCGAGCCTCATACAATGATTATGAGGCCTAGTTTTAATTTGAATGACCCGATTGCGAAAGAGGTTGCCCATAGACGAAAATGAAACCGCGATTTGCCAAAGAATTCTCCGTCCACTCAACATTGGCGAAATTGAATGACGCTTACGCATTTCCAAATTGACTGAACCAAGCTTTAATTTGAATGTGCATGTTTAGAAAATTCGATGACTCGAAACGAAATTGAATGCAAAAAGTTTTAAAATGAAACAGGGAAGCAACGAGTGGAGAAAATTCGCTCGAACATGAATGCACGTTAGTGAAATTGATCGCTGGTTTGACGAAATTGGCCGGGAAAACCTATATTTTCATGTTATACCCTTTAAATTATTAATTTGTAAGTATACTGTGCGTCTCAGAAAAAACGAAACCGAGAAATAACGATGTTTTATCATAACTTAGTCACATTTAGAATTACTAAATGACACATATTTGGAAAGCTTAGATCCTCCTCTTTCATTTGATGTAACTCATATGATGCATATTTCACGCATGAGTGATTAAGATGAATTTGAAGAGAGGAAACCAAAATTCATTTGGCGGACGGTATCTGAATTTCAAAGAGAAAATCAAATTTCTAGAAAGTTGAGGTTCTGCCCTTTCATATGACACCTCAATCAAGAAAAATGAGCAAGGAATAACAAAGTTCTGTTTGTTTAAAGGAGTGCTTACATTTCCATAATTTTATCAAACGAATTCGTTTTCACTGGGTGCCTGGCATAACAACATGCAGAATTGGCAACAGACTTAACTCCGTTTCGTTGACAATCAGCCATGCATGAAGTCCTTCGTCTTCGTCTTTTTCTGGGACGCACTGTATATATCAGGCGATTTTTTTTTTAAATGTGTATGATTTTATAATTGTACATCTTACTCAATTCAGCCACTGGCTGCGACGAAAAGAAAACAAACCCTCCAGTTCAATTCATGACAGTTTAAATACATTGCAATTTATATCAATGGTACATACCTGGTTCTCCGTGTAAATTGCAACAACAATTGGCGCAACAAAGCCGGGTATGGTAGCAATCGTGTTTGCTATGGCCACGACCATTCCGGCATAGCAGGGAGCAAACTCCATCATGGTGAGGGACGCTCCTGAGTAAGCTAATCCGGTAGTGGCAAGTCCCAGCGAGATGAATATGAGAACTAGAGTTGCATTACATCCCACATATCCCGCTAAGACAAGAAACGCTCCAGAAGGAACAAGCCCTTGTAAAGTAAAAAAAAAAAAGAAAAAAAAAAGGTTAAATTCATTAGCCACCTAAAGACTTCAAAAGATTCGATCCGGAGAAAGATTTTTCAGAATCGATTCTTCTCCCGAACTAAAAAAAGACGCTCCCCAATCTTTTGGACACACCTGACCTGGTGCTAACATCTAGTCTGCATTGGGCTTTGGAACCTGGAAGGCTGATGTTTGGGCGTGTGACCACAAATACCTGACAAAATGTTGTCCGTAAACGTAATATGACAATGAACTTACAATTATTACTATAAGACTCAGTATTTGTTTATCTTTTAAGGAACATGTGAAATGGCCAAAGGGCTGCGTCTCTGGCTAGGGATAAAACCGATTTTTCTCACCGAGCGTTGTCATGATTTTCCTAACAGCAGTAAGGCTTAACTTTGTGTGGGTCAGAAGAAAATCAGCCAGGAATCCCCCACCCATGATGAAGAAAAAGAAAACAATATGCGGTACTGATGCTAAGATGCCAGACTGTAGAGGACACAAGAATAAAAGAAGAAAAACAAGGAGAAGAACAAAACAAAAGATAATAATTACATAATTAATAATAATACATTTTTTACATTTTGATACACGTATGCAGAAAAAGAAGACAAGATGTGCTTTAATTAAAGGGTGTCATCCAGTAGTCAATGGCAGTAGACAAAACAAGACAAAACAATCCAACACAATGCGAAAAAACAAAAATATAATTAAATTAAAACAGCAAGCTAGTTTCCCTCGAGGGAGATCTGACACCTTTTTCAGAGGGCTTGTCAGTCCATGGATCGACCTAAGAGAGGTCTTCTTTCGTGTCCACCATCTCATCTCAAATGTCCTGCCAGGCTTTTGCACACTGGAGAGCCTTCTCATTTGCTGCCACTAGCGACCACGTCGTGGAGCTGGAAAATGGACATCGTCCTGAGCTAATTCTGCCACCACCATCATCCATCTCACCTAAGAGAGGTCTCTTAGGTCCATGGTCAGACAGACAAAGGATCCCTTTGGATGTGGGTTGTTTGTCTATGGGCTAATGGTGTCTTGGGCTGTTGGTGTCTTGGGCTGTTGGTGTCTTGGGATGTTGGTCTCGTGTGCTGTTGCTCTCGTAGGCTGTCTGTTTCATGGGTTGCCTGCCTCGTGGGTTTTCGGTCTCGTTAAATGTCGGTCTCGTGGGTTGTAGCCATTATTAAGTGGCGTTCGATGAATTCACGTTAACGGGATTGGGTAACTTTGAATCAAATTCTGAAACAAAATACTTGATTTAGCTCATGCTGCAATGATAATTATACACATTTAGGTCAGTCAGGAACCCCATGAATTTTACAAGCCGATCGCCTGTCCGATTATCAAGATATTTATGATTGGAAATCGAAATCAAATTTTGTGTTTTCCTACCGGTTTTCATAACACTACAGTCTATTGGGGAAAAAGATTAGGGTAAAACCGGTCACTCAAAGTTTTTTGCTTTTTGAGGCACTTCTTGATCATTTTGAAGCGCAATTTTGTTTAGGGCCACAATATAACACCATATCACAGACACCGATAACACGTAGAGCCGTGCATTTCAGATTTAACATTGTCAGACGATGCCTTTAAACGATGGCCTTACAAACCTGAGAGATATCGAACCGCAGGGCCTCTTTCAAGAATATGGGAAGATTTGCGGTGAGGGAATAGAGGACCCACAGCAGTGCAAAATCAGTGACACAGACAGCAAAGAGTGGCATAGACGTTAGAAAGTCCGTCCATGGGTATTTCGGTGTCTTTGGTGGCTGAGGAAGAATGGTGAAGCGACATTGTTAATGGCTACTATACAAAAACTCATGGGATTTTTTTAATTACCCGATTATTCTCTCAAAGGCATTGTCAGTATTTTTGTTTATGGAACGAGGTTAAAGACAGATATGGTGACAGAAATGCAAATTTTTTCACTGAAGAAACGAAATAATTTTTAGATGTGTAATTTCATTTCCGAGAAAGAAAAAAGGGTCTACAGGTTATCAATTTGTCTAAAACAGGCATGTATTTGTACACAGATAGTTTCAATGCATTTCCCAGCTACTGAACCTGCTATTCTGCAATAAGAATGTGATCGGTGTTCCCCCCCTGAACCATGGACCTAAAGTCTATGCCTGAACAAACGCCTCTGGTTCTAGATTGGCCAGTTTAAAGCATGTCTCGCAAGAGATTCACTGGGCATTAGGAGTAAGTATAATTTGTGGTTGAGGCAGCTCAGGCACTAATCGTGCTTATGAGCAAAAGCGTTTTTTTTTATTGGCCTGGGGTGTTTCACAATTTCTAAGATCGACTTAAGTTGTACTTACACTACGGCATGCCGTTCATGCCAACATTGGCCTCTCAAGGGACGTCCGAATCGTGGTCACAAACTTACAGAATTGACTTTTTTAAATATTTCATTGTTGACCCTAGGAAATATTACTTAAATTTAAGTTCTACGTTAGACTTGGACTTTTGCTATGTAGCAATTTATGCCCCAACAGTTCTTGAGCTGGTGTTCACATTATCGGGAAAATGTCAAAGAAATCATTAACTTTACATAAGTTTTTTCTTCAACAAAGATTATCGAAAAATGTAAATTCTGTAGATTTGTGACCATGATTTGCACGTTCCTTGAGAGACCAATGCCAGGAATGATGAAGGAATGATGAGAGCAACCGGTGACATGAACGACCTGCCATATTCAAGTCCAACTTAAGTCGATCTTATTCTAATAGTGAACCGCCCTCTCCCTAAGGATTCAGTAAGATCAACAATGTATTTGCCCCCCCCCCCTTTAAACAAAAATAAGTTGCCCTGGTTTACCCCATCTGTGAGATTGAGCTGAGTCACGATGTAATCTCTCTCCTCCTGTGATATCCGAGGGTGTATCGTAGGTGAATGGTACACGAGAAGTACCCATGGAATATACCATAAGATTCCTAAGGAACCTATATAACAGCAAAACAAAAGCAGAGAAAATTGTTTTAATAATGCAGGAATAGGCCTACGATATATTTATGAAATCCCAATGCGCTTTGAGGATTGTTCGTTTGTTTTAATGTCCGTGAGTTAAAAAACAAATACAAAGACAAAAACTTACAATCTAAAAGAAAAACGAAATACAATGCAAGAGAGATAAAACGGAAACATACGACTGGTAACCCATAACCATCTGCAACAGTGTATTGTTGCTGCTGGTCTTCCGCGAGGCCAGAAAACAAAAGATACAAAAGATCAAAAAAAGTAAATAAAAAAGACACAATTAACAAACATATATATATATAGTTATACCACTACAGGAAGAAAAAAAAAAGGATAATGAAAGAGAAAGTAATACGCATAAGGAAAATACATTTTTAATCAAATACCAACTGAATTTTAAGTTAACTAAAACTTTTTTAAAGTTGTTTTTAAACGGGTTTTCGGGACGCTATCTTTACTCACCGAAAAGATAAAATGTAGATGGCCAACCGCCGAGGAAGTCTGATTCTGAAAGTATGCCAGAGATAGGTTGGGCTATGATTTGGCCAAATGACGTCCCTGGAAAACGAGATTGAGAAAAAAAAAAAAAAAAAGACAAGGAAAGGAATAGAGAAGGAAGAAAATGAACGTTAAAATAAATCTTAAATATCCCTGCAGAACCCTTTCCCATTCGATGGTCCTTTTTCATTCACGTTTCATCCACCAAGAAAGATCTGTCAACCCCGACTCCCTCCCCCAAATATTGCAAGCGCCCCTCTGAACTCTGGATCCACCCTAAGTCAATGATAGTAGCAGTATCACTATAACACGATTGCTTTTTATATACTTTCGTATTTCAAAAATTGTTTTAAAGGTACTATGTCCCTTTTGCAGCAAACCTCAAATTCTGTAGAACTTTGCAGGAATTATGAATATGTCATGTATGTCCTATCTGTGAAATTTAAACATTAGCAGTGTCCTCATTTTCAAATTATGCAAGGAAACCCGTTTACTTGCTAGACTTCACTGCCAGACACTATTGAGTGACTGGCTGGCTTTTTTTCTTCTTTGGTAATAACATACATGAAAAGAGTTGTAAAGGGTACATGAGCATTTGTCTACATCAATAACCCACTTCTTGTGATGGCCAATATTAAACTGATTGAATCTTTGCGCAGCAGAAAACGTATGACCATTCGGTACAATTGTCTGAAAATCAAGACTATTACTTTTGGGCTCTATAGCCCTAAAGTCGATTTGACAACTAATAGTCATTAGTTTCCCACTTGAAGACATTTTCAAGCCCCACCTTTTTTAGGGAAGTTCTAAATAAGTATTATCTTTCAAATGCAGTTGGAATTTAACTTTTTCATTTTTTTGGCCTGCAAATGGGACATAGTACCTTTAATAGGAAGCGTAAACAAATTGGACCAAAATTCCGAAGTCCACGTTTGTTTAGTTCCACTCATTACACACATCGCCTATTTGCGGGCAGTGCTTTTTATTGTTTGTGGTTTCAACAAAATGTACACAATTCCTCGTCGTTATGATATTACCCAAACTTTCCTAAACATATTTACCATTTATATAAAACAATTAGAACATATTCTTAAAACTTCTTATACCATAGAATCGCAAGAAAAGTAATTAAACAAAAATCATTAATTTTGAAAGAGTAATCACCTGCAAAGGCGATTGCGAGTAGCTTGCTTCTGTCAGCCTCGGGGGACCAGCGTGACATTAGTGAGTAGAGACATGGATAACAGCCACTCTAGATTTGAATGCAATCAAACCATAATCAACATATTTTGTGATGACAATCATTTAGTATACGAGGCCCCGCTTATTGATAGTTATATGATAGTTTAAAATTGATCGTAACTTGCCAATCCCCCCCCCCCCCCGTGGCAAGGACAAAAACATACATTATAAGAATGATACTGGTGATATTTTCACACTCTAAAATTGGTTTCAAATATATATTTAAATCCTAGAGACTTTCTGGAGTAATTTATCCAGTCAGGGCCAGTATCGATTTTTCTGATAGGAATTACGCAGCATGTGTCATCACGTTGCGCCAATAGAGAACATAGCATCTCATCCAACATAATAACTTTTAGGCAATATTCCCCTTAGATCATTTAAATAACTCTCACATTGCTGGTTCACCTGTTCATGTATATATAATTGATTATAAAACCACTTGATGAAGACGAATTCGCGACCAAATAAAATATGTTGGATTTAAAGCTTGAAACTTCTCTTTTTCATAATTTATTGCGTCATCTTATGCCAACACATGGGATTATTATCAGATATAGATATATACCCAATTGTGTGGGTGAGGGTTTGAGTATAACTGCTGCGTAGCTTAGTATTATTTTCATCAACAAAATATCACCAGCTAAAAATAAGTGAAATAATCATTTACAACAGTGAAAAGGTAAGACTGTTTGTTTGTTTGTTTGTTTGTTTTGATTTCCGTAAATTCAAAAACAGTATACACATAAAAAAAAATACAATTTAAAAGAAAAAATAAATAGGCCTACCATACAAGAGAAACAGAACGGAAATATGCGGCTGTAGTGGTAACCCGGTAAGATAATCATTAACAGCAGTGGAAAAGTAAAGACTGTAAAAACGAAGGTAATTAACCTACATAAATATATATTAATTATAAGACTGTACAAACGAAGGTAATTAACCTACATAAATATATATTAATTATAAGACTGTAAAAACGAAGGTAATTAACCTACATAAATATATATTACAATTTTTAAATTATAGATATATTGACTCAGAGGCGGCGGAGCGACTTCCAAAGTGGGGGGGGGGGCACCAACAAAAAAGGGCACCTTCAAAGGGAAATCTCAAAGGGAAAATATACAATTTTTTAGACATTGGTATAATACTACACCTATATTGTGATTACATTATCGGGGATGATTTCAATATTTGTTTTTATTTACACATCATATAAGATTTTGCGTATCATCTTTGCAGTTGAATGTGATGGTCTAAAAATACATTTGCGAGCCGGCAAAGCGAGCGAGAATTTTTTTTAAAGATTTATGTGGTCGCAGTGCAAAAAAATACATCTTATAAAGAGGAATGACCCAATCCTGATGGGGTTATACAAGCACATTCTCATAACGGAAGACTGAAAAATCTTTGATAAGTTACATAATTATAACATCTATAACTACGAGCGAGCGTAGCGAGCGAGCCTTGGGGGAAATTGCTTTTAGTCGCTTGAAATTAGGGGTACGTTTGATGATGAGAGGAAAAGGAGACACTTATCGAAAGGGTTAAGACAGTTATTAGAAAAGAAAAGGAGCACGTGTCAGAGTACAAAGGCTAATTATCAGAGGTGAAAATGGGGCACTTCTTACACCTAAAAAAAGAGGCATGCACCAGGGATGGAAAGGAAATGGGCATTTGTCGATGGAAAAGAGGCGCCCATTAGATTTTGATAGGGGGCATTTATAAGAAGTGAAAAGGGGCATTTATGAAAAAGGGATAGGGTCTTTATTAGAAAAGAAATTGGGCACATTTCATTGTTAAAAGGGTAATGAGAAGGGGAAGTGGCTCTTATTAAAAGAAAAAAGAGGCACATATTAAAATAAACGGGGCACTTTAATATCAAAGACGAAAAGGGGTAATTATGAGAAGGAGAAGGGACACTTATAAGGAAAAAAAAGAGCATTTATTGGGAAGGAAAAGGGGGACGTGTCAAAATAAAAGGGGCATTTATAAGAGATGAAAAGAGCACTTATCAGGAGGGGAAGGGGTTCTTGTCAAAGTAAAACGAGTATATCTCAGAATTGAATAGGGTCATTTACAAGGGATGAAAAGGGGCACTTATGAGAATGAAAAGAAAATATTTTCATAGATGAAAAGAAAAAGGGACATTTATGAGAAGGGAAAAGGGCTCTTCTTTAAATGGGGGCACTTATCATAAGCAAAATGGGCACTTATTAAAAGGGAAATGGGGCACGTGTGAAAATATGAGGTGCGCTTATCCAAGTTAAAAAGGGGAAGGGGCACTTTTTACAAAGGAAAAGGGGCACTTGTCAAGGCAAAAAAAGAGAACCTCTCAGATTTGAATAGGGCAATTATCAGAGGTGAAGGGGGCGCTTATCAAAAGTGAAAAAGGGGCGCTTCTCGTATCTAAAAAGGGGAACTTACTAGAGATTAAAAAAGGCACTTATGAGAATGGAAAATGGACACTTATTGCAAAGGAAAATGGGAACTTTTCAAAGGAAAAGGGGTACGTGTCAAAATAAAAGGGGCACTTATCAGAGGTGGCAAGGAGAAGGGGCACTTTTCAAAATAAAAGGGGCACTTTTCCTCTGTAAAAAGGGGCACTTGTCAAAGTAAAAGGGGCACTTTTCCTATGCAAAAAGGGGCACTTTTAGGGTACTTGAAAAAGTGGGAGGGCACTGTGCCCCCTGCCCCCCCCCCCCCCCCCCCCCGGGAGCGCCGCCTCTGTATTGACTGCTATGAGAGACATCGCTGTTTATATATAGGCTCAAGGGGACGTTACATCATGATATGACCCCGAGGTGCGCCGGGACGGGCGGCTCGAGAGCCAATATAGAAACAGATATGCTTCGAATATTAAAGCAGTCGATATATCTTTTATATACCGAATTTACAAACAAATCTACAAAGAATTCTTACCTTATCCTTTTCTTGAGTAAAGACTGGTTAACATATCACAGAAAATCTGAGACACTAGCTGTCTGTAAATCTTCGCTGGAAAGTTGCCTGAATATTTCGATCATTCGGGAATCGCAGACAAAAGACACTGGTTGGTATCCGCGCTCGCACAAAGAAACTTTTTACATCTAAACCAATGGGGATCTCACCAAATATTTAGTTTGCTGCCCGTTACCCGGGGCAACGGGCATCTTTAAAAAGAAACTATTGATCGGTAGCTAAAATTACGACTCCAATTTCGACCAATCAAATGACTAGATTTATTCAACATACTAGAGAGAGGTATATAATACATGTTATTTTCTACTTATTTCTCATGGAGTATAATCTCTCATGGAGACAAGAGCTATTGACCATCGAAAGTGACCGGCCAGGAAAATAGAACAATTACGATCCTTGCAATTGATATCACGTGACGAGCTCTGGACCAATCACATCTCGGTATTTGTCGGAGCTATCTTATATAATTGGTTCATTACTCACCTCGGCCAGTCCTGATATGATGCGCAACGTCATGATTGCTGGAGCACCACCGTTGAAGGCAGCCAGGGGAATGAATAAATTCGATATGGATGAAATGAGCCACCCTAGGCCAATGATTATGGTGCAAGATCGGGGGTACCTGTCAGCCAGTAGACCGGCGGGGATCTGGAAGAATGGAAAGCCGTAGTAGAAGGAAGCCAGGATCTGCTCCTGCGTCTGCGCATCCCATGGGAACTCGCCTTCCTTTTAAGTGAATTAAGAGTCAAAGGATTAAATAAACGAGCTCTCGCCATATATCAGCATGCGAAGACAAATAAGCTTGACTGTCAATTCTTAGAGTATTGAGACATAATCATGATGATCTTATACAGGTTCATCAGAGCTGTGAGAAACCCATTTGTTTCGCTTTCTTTAACTTTCAACCCATTCGGCGCCCGTATTATTTGTATCACGTCATCACGGTGGTATATATTTTAGTTGGCACCACGAGAGTCCCTGCCTCTATTCTCTCTTTCTCCTCCTCTCATCCCCCCCTCTCTCTCTCTCTCTCTCCCTTTTTTTCTTCTATTTCTCCTTTCCTTATATTTTTGTAATATGATTATCTGTCCCTCAATCTCTGTCCACCCTTTGCTATATCTTCCACTTGTTTCACCCCTCTCTCTTTTTCTTTCCCCACCCCCTCTCTCTTGCTAGTAGTGTTTTCGTTGCCTTCATCTCTCATCATCTCTCTCTCCCTTCTCTCTCTCTCTCTCTCTCTCTCTCTCACTCTCTCTCTCCCTTCCATCTGATGTACGTATCCTATTTCAAAAATCTTACCCTGATGGTTTCTTCTGTCTCATTTGACCGCTCGGGGCAAAGTTCAGCTGTGGAGTTGACTGTGTCAAAGTTCGAGCTATATGTACTGTTTGCCATCGCCGTCATGGCAACGCTGATGTTGACCCGATTCATAAACGCACAAGCAAAACCTAAAAAAGCTAAGTAGCTCACAATGTAACGGCAAGAGCATAGCGTGTTCGAAGGCCCTGTAACAAATACAAAATTGAAACAACCACTAAACATGGTTAAATGGAAGTCCAGTCTTACGAGCAAACGACTCTAAAAGCAAATAGAAAATTCTGAGAAGCAGCCTGGCGAAAGTTTGAAAATTTGAACAAAAATAAAATGTCACTGTGATGTAGTGGCTGACAACTTTCCGCGTTAGTATATATCGTAACTATATGTATCATGCGAAGTAAAACTGATTCCATATATTCTCGCCCCGATTCGTCTTGTTAGGTACAATTATTGGTGATAGGTACAATTATATTTCGATACTATTCCTGTGTATGAAATACTATCGGGTCCTTTTCTCTATGCATTGTGTTAATAATTCAGTTTCATTTGTACATTCATGCACTTCACAGGCTCAAAAAAGAGGGAAATACATTAGATGTCTTCAGTTTCTTCTTTACTTCATTTCAGAACCACCTCCCCCTCCCCTCCCCTCCCCCACCCCCCCCCCCCCCCCCCTCCGTAAGAAAACAAATAGCCAGCCCAAAATCCACGCTAACATGTTTGGGCCACTTAAACAATAATTCATCACAGGCAGCGAAAAAAGGAGGGGACGAGAGATTAGGATTTAATTTGACTTAGCTTGTGGCATAGATAAAAGTGCTTACGTGTTATTTCTCGTATTCAGATAATGCCCTGATGATAACCAGTTTATGAAAATAAAGTGTATAACTTCTAAGCAAACCACGAATCAAAGTCAATTCATAATTCTATATAGCGAAATACCATCATGACCTTAGGCATATTATCTTGTTTACCTACGATGATATGCCAAGACCAGAGTGTCTTTGCAATCAATGACGTAAAACCATAACCTTCATTAAAGGTATTACAAAGTTTTGGGAAATTTTGAAAAATGGGTGGATAGTGATTCTTTACAATTTTAATATATTTGGATGCCCCTGTGGATGTATTAAAAATCCCAGAAATTTTAGCCCCTAAAACACTTCTGCTTTCGAGAAAAATTGATTATAAAGATTTACCGGTGCTCCCGGTAAATTTTGATAAATTTCAAATTGCTCCTACGGCCGTTCAATGGTAGCTGCGACCATGAAAATCTCAGAGTATGTAGTTGTGGTATATAATTTCCGAACGAGAATAGCTAATCAGTCAATTTTAGTCAATAAACATTGTTTTACAGCTTAATTAATATCTTGACCTTGAGAGGGAGCTATTCAACATAAAGTGTTTATTATTTACAATTTCATAACTTTAGAGTCGATTTCGACCGCGACAACGATCACTGAATATTGTAGGATCGTATATGCTTCCAATATGTTCATTTGAACCAAATTCATGACCCCATACCAAAACTTTGTATTACCTTTAAGCAGTTGAACTTGGCCGAAATCCATGCAATGTTTGCTTTAAGATAATATAGGTATTTCTCAGCCAATTTCGCAACTTTATATGTGATATTTAAATTAATGATCTTTGCATTCAAATTCGCTTTTTAGTCGATCAAATTGACATGTTTCTCATTCAAATTCTTGTCTCATGCACGCCAATTTTGTTTGTTAAGCGTTCATTTATTTTAGCATAACACGATCAATTGATTACGTAATATTTCCGTTCGGATTTCGTTTATTCAAATTTATTTAGTCCATTTTTCTACTGATTCCATTTTTTAACGATTGAAAATTGGTTTAGAAAACAAGTGTTGTATGTAATGACTATTGATTTAGCCTTTTAACATATATGAAAATGATAAAATGAATTTAGATGTAGGATATAAGCATATAATTCAAGGATATTTATTGGTGTATGTATAGAGCGGGGAGTGCCTCACGCGCAAGATAAAACTTGTATTACTTAATTCTAAGACTGGAAGAAACTTTATTTCAGACGGAGTTCAATGAGTGAGGCCTGTGAGGGAGTAGTTTATTTGAATACGCTCAATACGTGGTATTCTCCAGAACGTTTCTTATTTAAAAACAAACAACCTTAATCTCATCAGAGATTTCGACGGATGAAAAGTTTCCGATCCCGCCAAAGCCTGTTAAAAGGTTTCGACGTGACAAAATATCCGATCAAGTAGTCCTGAAGTACATTTGCAAATATTTGTAATGTGCAATCATCGCACTTGAATGAAAGATCGTTTCTCTATAATCACAAAAATATCAAGTGCGGAAGGGAATTTCTTATCAACAAGTCTCAAAGTACGAATTTTGTTCTTTTTTATCTTTGAAAGCCAGACTATACTAGAATCACTAACTCTAACGTCATCTCAGGTCAGCTGTAGCAGTATGGTCCCGTTACTTGCTGCGCTGTTGGTTGCACTGAATTCTGCACCACATAACGTAGAGTTCATCAAAATAATAATAATAATGCTAATACGAATAAGAATAAGAATAATAATAACAATGATGATAATGATAATAATGATAATAACAATAATACAATGATGTTCAAACAATAATAACAATAATGTTAATAACAATAATAACAATAATGATAATAACAATAATGATTGGATTTAGAAAGCATTTTCGAGGGGTTACAATGTGAAACTGGTGCCTGGCCTCCGAAATTCCCCGCAGTTGAAGTGCGGCTTGGAGCATTGACCTCCAAAGTCGAGAGGAATGTTACACATCCTATTTTTATGCTTTAGAACTCATGCATGCGTTCGAATAAATTACAAGCATTTCCACTCCATCTCTATCACCTCCCTGATCAGATATATATATGAAAACGGAGTACGTTTAAGAAGGAAAACAAATTGGTGGTAACTTTTCTTATTGTACTCACTTCTTCCCTTTGACAGCAGGGGTACTAGTTCATCGTCCTCTGTCATGTCTACAGCATCACGTACAACAGCCTTGTCTGTGACCGGGTCTGGACCAGGCGCCATCTTTTCGATTCAAACTTTAAACTAGTAGGAGGCCTTCGAAAGTTGGTCTTAAAAATGAGGGAGACACGAAATCTTCAAATTGTGCTCTAACAAAGTTTATTCTTCAAGCCCTATTTTCTTTAGATTGTTATAGCGTCGTATTCTGCTTAACTAATCTTTATAAGGAGTTACGGCGCAAAGACACGGGGTGGAAATGACCGGCGTACTGCCGATAAGCGTATTGAGTATACTATATCTACGACAAGCTAAGTGTTTACTCATGTAGCCCCACGACTTAAGTGTTCCAAAGTTCATTTGATAAGAACAAACGTGGTAAAAACGTATTTTTCTTTTCAAAATACAGAAAGAATGAAAGAGAGCAAGAGAGAAAGAGAGAGAAAGAAAGAGGGGAGAGAGCGAAGGGAAAGAGGGGGAGGGTGAGGGAAGAGGGCGGGAAGAGAGAGGGAGAGAGAGAATGGGAGGGCAATTTTTTATGTTTTGCGAAGTCACTGATACATTTAATTTTTTTTTTTTACGAATTTCGTTAGTGGCATTTCCTCTGTTAGTATGAACTGGAATGCAAAGGGTATCATATTCGTCAGCTAAAGTTAAGGGCATGGTAGCTTGACATCTTGACACTGGTTAAATCGTACTGGAAAGGGCGTTCCATTCCACAAGCGGTAAATAAATAAAGTAATTAATTGAATAAGAGCGAAACTCCTCTTGGCTTCTATAATGGGACTGCTAAATCCGATTCCATTTGTAGGCGAGGCGTAATTTTAATTGTGTATCCCTCTTACTCTCTCTCTTTCTCCCTCGCTCTCTCTATCTCTCTTTTCCCCCATATGTGTTTTCTCTTCCTCTCTCTTTTTCATTTCCCCCCGCTCTTAGGGTGCGTTTAATCGACACCTTTTCACCCTAGAATCACGGTTTCTAAAGACGTTTAGTTTCAAACGCAATGGCCCGAATTCACAAAGCAAGGTTTGAGCTCAGACCAAGGTTTAAGTTTAAACCTCCTTTTGTTTCGCCAAACCTCCTTTTGTTATTTACAAACCAGGTTTATAAATAACAAAAGGAGGTTTGGCGAAACAAAAGGAGGTTTAAACTTAAACCTTGGTCTGAGCTCAACCTTGCTTTGTGAATTCGGGCCAATGCGTTCAAGCGATTTTTTCGTCGGTCGTAAAAATAAACGTGTTTGAAAACACAAACATGAAACGCTGAAAAAGATGCGTTTTGTATCATGATTCTGCAGAATCACGGTCGCTAAAATTCGATTGAACGGACGGAGTTCTCAATCATGATTGTATGACCGAGCCTGTTCCGGTTTGGGCAAAAACCGCGCGCCTGCTTTTCATGCAATTTGCGTCTACTATACCATGCTCTTTATCGTGGCCTGTTTCGTTAAGTTATACCTTGTTTTTCTTCTATATCTTTTTCTCTTTCCGTCTTTCCTTATGTTATTCTTTGTTTCTTCCTTCTATTCTTATGTTATTCTTTGTTTTGTTTTTTTTTACTTCTAACACCTTTTCTTATGTAATTCTTTGTTTTAAGCATTCTATCACTTTCTCTTTCTGCCTTTCCTCATGTTATTCTTTGTTTCTTCCTTATATCACCTTCTCTTACGTTATTCTTTGTTTTAATAACTCTATCACTTTCTCTTTTTGTCTTTCCTTCTGTTATTTTTTGTTTCTTCCTTCCATCACCTTCTCATTCTTTGTTTTATTATTGCGATCTATGCTCAAAACAGCAGTCGACAGTCGGCCGTAAACAATTCCAAAAAGCGCGCGCCGAAGTTGACCTATACTTCCTGGGTCAAACTGCGAGTGTGATACGCAATGGCTGGGCTCGAAATGAGCTAGAATCAGCGTTGATGAAAAATCGCTTGAACGCTAACCGCAGTGACCTTGTTTTTTTTAACGGCGTTTTGATTTGTGATTCATGTTTGTGATTCTAGCTTCGAAAATCGGATTGAACGCACCTTTACATTAACCAAGAGTATCTCCATGCATCAACAAATCCTCACATTTTCTCTAACCCTCTCATACTCCTAGGGCGATCACCTTCAAGGACGACCACCCCCTGGGACAACTACCCTCCGGACACCTATCCTAGGGGGTAGTTGTCCGGGGGTAATTGACCGGGGGGTAGTTGTCCGGGGGTAGTTGTCCCGGGGTATTCGTCCTAGAGGGTGGTTGCCCTAGGGGGTAGTTGTCCTAGGGAGTAGTTGACTGGGGTGGTTATCCGAGGGGTGGATGTCCAAGGGTAGGTATCCAGTTACAGTCTGCTTATAATTACATAGTAGAGGTGTTTTAAACTAGTGGATAAGTCACCGTATCGTAAATCACAATGTCCGGGGTTAAACGTTAAATAAATGTAATTTACTCAGCATTGTGAGTGTCTGTAAAATGGCGCCTGGTTGGAATGCTCCCAAGGGAGTGGAGAGTGAGTGGGCAAGCCAAAGTCCGAAGACCGGGAACCCACTGGAAATCAACATTGATGGTGATGATGATGATAATGATGGTGATACATTTACCAGACCAGTGGAAAACCTTAATAAACAGTATTTTGAGACCGGGATAATCCAGTTGACCGACAGCCCACAAGAACAACAAACCGCAAGATCACAAATGTTGGTCTCGTGAACCTTCATAAAAATTGTCATAAGGTCTGCGAGACCGACATTGTTGATCTCGTTCTCGATGACCATTCAAAACTTTTTTCCGTGATCTTTATTCGAATCCATTTAACATAAATTATATTCCACCTGAATATGTTAATTATACAAAGACAGACATTAGTAAAAGAATTGTAAGCACTAATGCATGCTTTTATTAGTCAATCAAAACATTAAAACATTACCCATGATAATAACATTCATACAAATTGACATATTTCAATATATTAAATGTCTTTTGATATAATTTTATCAGCTGTAAAACGTTATTATGAAATGGAAAAATATATATACCAAACAAATCTCAGAGAGAATAAATTGAAAAAGAAATGATTCACTTTAGAAAATGTTTTGAGAGTGTTGGAAATGTGCTAATATAAACATGATCATGTATTTTATGTTTGTTTTTTTGTTGTTGGTATATTTAAAGTACTAATTTTGTCATAAATGTTTGTTTTTATCTGCCACAAAAGTTTTCGGCCGTGATGATTATTATCTGTGTCGAGCCATTATGTATGAAAATTATTTATTCAATTATTTGTATATGATATATGGATGTTCTGTATATGATGAAATTTGTTTTGAAAATAAAGAACCCTGTGGAAGGGGAAAAAATATTTTAAAAAAAATTAAAAAAAATGTCTTTTAATGAAATAAACTTCAACAGGTTCAACTGGAGTTACTGGACAGTAATGTCTTCGATACAGGGTTACGTAATATGCAGTTGTTACCACCAAAAGGGTATTTCCCCCTATGTTGTTTGAAGAAAAAATAAATAATGAAAAATAATGAATAAATAAACATTTAGACTATTTCTTATCAAATTTAAATACCTATATTATTTGCTTTCTCGTTTGGGATGATAGAATTCAGAAAATCCAAAAATTCAGAATGACTATTTTCTTAGCTTTGGAGGTGTTACGACGCAAAGTAGTGGGCTCATGGGGAATTCGACACCATTCGGGTGCCTACCCAGTAACAGGTTTTGTCAATCGCCATAATTGGCCTTCAGTTTTATGACCAACAGGCCTTATACAACGCTTTGTAATTTTGACCCATCTCCCAATTATTGTACACCTATTAATGGTATTTCCACCAAGTCCGGTAACAGCGAATCATGACCTTCTGCACATGGTAGCTGATGGCCCTCTTTCGTTTAAAGCCCCTCTGCACTAATTTGGCAAGGAGGGATTAGACCTCCCTGCATGGTCATTGACAGGTGGTTATCTCATCAAATCAGTTCTCAATTAACATAAGAAAAAGAGGATCATTGGGGACCAACAGGCACCGATTAGGCATTGTTTATTAGATAGAGGGCGCTATAAGTAGCTATAAGTAGTACAGAGGGGCTTTAAAGTTTGCTCTTCTCCCTGCTCCGGCTCGGACCTCGATGGTAATACGATTCATGTACAACCGTTCCTTCAGGGATGCAACCAGGCGAAGTGCAACCTAGTAGAAATAATTTTATAGGGGAAAAACACGTTAAAACAAACAAACAAACAAACACACGTCGGTAGTAGATGTAAACATCGAGTCTTTCATCTTCTTTGTGCATGGCTGATCGTGAACGAAACGGAGTTAAGTCTTTTGTCAACTCTGTTTGTTGCTACGACAGGCATCCAGTGAAAACGAATTCGTTTAATTAAATTATGGAAATGCAAGCATTACTTTGAACCAACAGAACTTTGTTATTCCTGGCTATTTTTTCCTTATTGAGATGTCATATAAAAGGGCAATAAATAAGCTTCTTAATAATGTAATTTTCTCTTTGAAATCCAAATACCGCCCGCCAAATGACTTTTTGGTACCCTCTCTTCAATTTGTTTTTAATCACTCATGCGTATAAAAATATGCATCCTATGAGTTGCATCAAAATAAAAGAGGAGGACCTAAGCTTTACAAATATGTGTCATGTATTAATTATAATTGTGACTAAGTTATGATAAAACATCGATAATTCTCGGTTTCGTTTTTTCTGGGACGCACTGTATATACCGAAGAAAACCGTTTCTTACCGCTTATTGCTAACACGTCATCTAATTGAGATCGGAGTATATCAAGCACATTCTTGACGCCTTCTGCACCCTGCATGTTGGACGCAAAGACAAAATGTGAAAATGGATTTTTAAATTGTCTTATTCATCCAGAATATCTACATTTGCATGTAGTGGTTTTCTAGAGGACCCTGTAATTATCATTATCGATATCCGATCATTTACAGATACACATTTGATACTCTAAGGTCGAGAGTGACAAGCATGGGACTACTGGGAACAGGATGGCACATGTCCCCCCCCCCCCATCGAACTACAAGTAAGGGAAAGGGGAAGACTGGTGCCTCCCGCTCTTCAATGGCTAGATTAGGTCCAATATTCTTAGGGCTGTGAGTCTCAATACATCACATCACGTTTAATTTTCGACGCAAAGGAGAATCCCAGTGGATTCTCCTTTGCACCTAAAATGGCAAAAGCTGGCACCCCTCAATAGAAAAAGAAATAACCATGGTAAACGGGATTCTTTATAAATGAAAAGAAAAGTCGCCCTATCCATTCAAGAGCCTTGAAACGGCCAACACGAATCCCGCTGGGCAATGCCGGAAAATCGATAACTGTTTTTTTCCTTTTGCTCCAGATTCCCCCCTCCCTAACTGAGACGGACCTGGATAGTGCCGGTGGTAACACAAGGATTACTTCCACCATTTCCCCCTTTTACAACCCTGGATCCGCCCCTGTATCGTCTTTTCCATTTATTCGTCACTCCGTCCACCATAGCCACCCTTGGGGGGGGGGGGGGGGGGTCAGAAATATCATAAGTCGAACTTAACTCTAAGTTGGACTTATTGTGGAAAGCCGTTAGCATCTATGAAAATATTTTGCAAAAGTTATTATTAAAAGGCATTACATTCTGATTCAAACCATTCATATTTTCTATTATGAAGGAGATTTCATGCTCTTGACGTGGAATTTATAAAAAGTCTAAAATAATTGATTTTTCGCTTTTGAATATATTTTATTTTATCGCTACAAATGGCTCTCCATAACTTATAAGTCCAACTTAGAGATAAGTTTAACTTAGGATCTTTGTGTAACACCCCCTGGTCTATGGTACCCTCAGATATTCTCTCTGTTTTTGTTCTCACCTGGCAAGCCAGTCCCCACAAGATAGGCCTTCCAACAAACACGGCCCGTGCACCCATCCCAAGAGCCTTGAAGACATCTGTTCCCGTCCTTACACCGCCGTCCATGTAGACTTCGATATCTCGACCACGGACAGCGTCCACCACTTCAGACAGGGCATCGATCTGTTGGTTCATTAACGCATAATTTAAGACTATGGGGGTCGGACTCGGAGAGCTAAAATTTGGGCTAGAAATTTCAGTGGTACAGGCCCAACTTTTTCAACCTTGTTTTAAAAAGGTACTCCGTATCTTATGCATTTACATATGTTTAGTATCAGGACAGATGTAGCCCTCGGAAAACGATCCAAAAAACGAGCCCGAATATTGCCCCCAGAATAAGTAGATAAAGGGTATACAGTAGCATATGCAGAGATTTAATGTTTGTAAGAGTTCTTAACTTTTGGCTGCCTTACTTAATCCCTCGACAAGATTTCTTCTGGATTTTAGTTAATTTGAGGGAAAAGTGAATAAAAATTATCATTATCAATTATCAATGTTCAAACTGTACCGCTTGAATAAAACAATTCATTCCGAATTTTCATTGGTTGAATGCATAAGGATTGCATTTGTTATGGTTAATAATCCAAAAATGTCTACCCCTCGGGCGCTTTACTCCCTTGCTACTAAAGAAGTGTAGATATACTGGTCCTGTGAGTGACGTCATCGCAGCCCACAAAGGTATAAGCCACATGTTGTATGCTGATGACACCCAGTTGTACATCGTTATGCAACGCAATGACCTGACTGATGGCACCTCGTCTTTGGAAGACTGCGTGACAGATGTGAAGTCTTGGGCTAGTAACAATAACATGATGCTCAATGCAAACAAGACTGAGCTCATCCACATTACATCACAATTTAGGAAACGGAACGAGTCTGTCAGCCTTCACATAGACGGAGCTGTTATCACTGCGACCAATTCTGCAAGAGATCTGGGTGTTATCGTTGATAACTCGTTAGACCTAAGAGAGCACATCCGAAAGGTGTGTCGGGCAGCTAGCTTCGGTGTTTATAGGATTGGGAAAATCCGGAAATACCTTGATCGCAGCTCTACTGAACGACTAGTTAATGCATTGGTTACTTCCCATTTAGACTATTGTAATTCATTATTAATCAACTTACCTGCTTCTCATCTGGCCCCACTTCAACACATACAAAACACCGCTGCACGTCTCATCACTCGCACTAGAAAGCACGACCACATCACTCCAGTCATCCGCACCCTACATTGGCTCTTAATTCCCCAACGTATCCAATTCAAGATCCTTCTCCTCACGTTCAACATCATCCACCATCGCGCACCATCATACCTGATTGAACTGATCTCACCCAAACAGACTACCGGCATGAACCTTCGATCATCATCCAGACCCCAGCTCGCACTTGGTCCTCGCACCCACAACCGCTATGGTGACAGGGCCTTCTCAGTCTGTGCCCCCACTCTTTGGAACACTCTCCCCGCCCATATCCAGCACTCACCCACCATTGACATTTTCAAAAAAAATCTAAAAACTCATCTATTCCAAAAGCAACCCAAATAACTCTAAAATAAGTTCGAATAAATATTACCATGCCTTTATTATGTCTTTTTAAATTATTGCTATTACTGATAAAATGTTAATTTCCAAGGAATTTACATGTTTTGTTAATTTCTTTAGTAATGTTAGTAATGTTTAATCTTCTTGGTAATTTAAGTAATGTTAAGTTGTTAAGTTATGTTAGAAATATTTGATATTTTTGTTAATTTAAGTAATGATAATTTGTTAAGTTATGTTAGTAATATTTTGTTTATTGGTAGTTTGAGTAATGTTAATTCCATTAGTAATATTGATTTTTGTTTTAAGTAATTTTGATTTGTGTACATGTACAGCGCTTTGAAACTGTTGTCACAAGCGCTATATAAATTTGTCATATTATTATTATTATAAATGTGGGCGGGAAGGGGGGGGGGGGGGTGCGCAATTTCATTATGTGCCCCGGTCGCCATCATCCCTATATACCCACTGCGTAAAAGGGCAACTCCTAGCTTAGATTTCAATGTATATGATTCCTGTATGAAGCAAATAGCACTGCTACAGCTTGAATCAGACAAAACCTATATAACCTTATCATTATCAATTATCAATGTTCAAACTGTACCGCTTGAATAAAACAATTCATTCCGAATTTTCATTGGTTGAATGCATAAGGATTGCATTTGTTATGGTTAATAATCCAAAAATGTCCACCCCTCGGGCGCTTTACTCCCTTGCTACTAAAGAAGTGTAGATAAATGTGGGCGGGAAGGGGGGTGCGCAATTTCATTATGTGCCCCGGTCGCCATCATCCCTATATACCCACTGCGTAAAAGGGCAACTCCTAGCTTAGATTTCAATGTATATGATGCCTGTATGAAGCAAATAGCACTGCTACAGCTTGAATCAGACAAAACCTAAACAAAACGATATTTAAATTCCAATTCATCAAGGCAATTCTAAATAAAATTCAATAACACTGTGTAACAAATGGGAAAAACACTGGACTCGCCTAGAAACGAAATTCCCGGAAATCGGATAAGCGGTTCAGCTTTCGAAAATTATAACAAAAAAAAATTACCGGAGCTGGTGCACCATCCATTTGTCGTCCTCCATGGGCCGAAACTACTATCCCATCAACCCCTGCGTCTGCGGCAGCTTTTGCAGATTCAGCTTGTATGAGAATTAAACAAAAGTTTCCTCTTTTTAATATTTTTTCTAAAATAAAAAACATCCATTTGTTAACATTATGAATGCTACTTTGGGTCTATTATGGGTAATGATTTTTGCTCACCACTTTTCATTTAAGAATAAGCTATCCTCACCTAATACTGTGAGTTTTTTTATCAACGCAACCGTATTTCAAAGAGTTGCTTCATAATCTGATGTGCCATTTCAATATTGAATAATAATTGTATGGAAGCAGTGTAAAAAGGAAAGTTCCACATCGGACCACTTGGTACCCATTATACCGTGGGACCGGGGGCGTCTCGAGATCGCTGTGACCCCGCGTTCTTTCACATATAACATTAAGTTCTGGTCATGAGATATAATGATGAAAGCATCTGTGAGGTTATGGAATAATAAAAATGACAGGAAAAAGTTCAATCTTGAAATTGAAATTCGCATATATTGGACTACACACACATGTAGTGTGACAGTTTGGTTAAAAAATTTCCGCTATTTCTAGTCATATTTTGACTTCAGCATTACCAGAGCAATCCTTTCAGGGACTTTTTTGCGTCATTTCAAACATAAAGGCTCGAATTCACAAAGCAATGTTTGAGCTCAGACCAAGGTTTGAGCTCAAACCTCCTTTTGTTTCGCCAAACCTCCTTTTGTTCTTTACAAACCAGGTTTGTAAAAAATGCGTAAAACGCGTCATATGACGTACGAAAACCAAGGTTTGTCGACAAACCTCCTTTGTGAATTCGGGCCAAAAGGTGCTGGTGAACTTTGCCATTCGTGTTGCCAAACAGTTGCGCAGGCTGTACTCGTGACGTGCCAACCGACACAAACAGTGTGATTTATGCCGCTGCGGCTTTTCTTTTTACCTCCTCAAAATGTTAATTTATTTATATCCCCCCCCCAAAAAAAAGTAGAAAAATACACGCCAAAACGCGGCGACGTTTTTGCGGGTATTAAAGCGGAACTGCTCTTCTTGTAGATACTTGCTCCCTCTATATGGCAAATATACCTATTAAAAGCGGTACTTGTTGGACCCCCATTATCTCCTTTTTCTTATGTTAATTGAGAGCCTATTTAATGAGATAACCACCTGTCAGTGACTATGCAGTGGCCAAACTATTGTAGATAGGAGTTAAGGGTCACAGTGGACGGATCGCCACAAAGGAATATATGATAATTGAGATATTTGACCAATAAAACATTTATATTAAGCATCAACCATCATATCTACATGTTAGTATCCCCTTGCAAACAATTGGTAGAGAGGTTTGGTTTTTCATCCATCTAATGTAGTCCCAAGTAGCAGTAGGATTAAATTGCATTTTTTGTTGATATTTGTTGAATTTCGAGTCGCCCTCTGCTTTGGCTGCACGTGACGATGGGATATCTGCTTCAAATACCGCCATTCTGTGGTAGAAAAGGGAAGATAAAACCGATAATGGTGATAACTTAACATTTCTAACAGATGTAACATAAGAAATTCGTGGAACGCCCAAGGTAAAAGCATTAGAGGAGGATTGAACGAAGGATCTCTGCGGTGAGAGTCAAGTTCCTTTACAAATTCACCACACTGACCCCACATGGTAATGATGATGACGATGATGATGATGATGATGAAGATGATGATGATGAGGATCGACTATGATGATGATGAAGATGAAGATGATGATAATGAAAATGATGACTGTGATGATGATGAAGATGAAGATAATGATGCTCATGATCATGATCATGATCATGTAGAATGTAGATGATCATGATGATGAATATTATGATGACGATAATGGTGATAATGACTGACGATGATTGTGGCGAGGACTGATGACGATGTTACTGATAATGATACTACTAATAATGGTAATGACAACAACGACTATGATGTCTATATTCTACCTTCATGCCAAAGAGAGTACTGTCTTTTGTCAGCACCTATGGGACATACGAATTTATTAATTCATACCTGCAATTTTTAAGGCACTAGGGCAACTTGGTTTCGAATCAGGCATTTTCAGTTACAAACCGCTGCTCTACCAGTAAACATTACGCCTCCTGCTCAATATATACACAATGTAGCTCCTTTCCATCAAAAGGTGATTTTTTTTGTTTGGAGCTATCGGTAAATAATAATTACAATATTAACAGTCCAAGTACACGGAAATATTTTAAGTTACTCGTTTATCAGTGACCATCTAGTTACTTCTTGAATCCTCACCCACACCACCAAACCGGCTCCATGCCTACTCTAAACCGACAAATTCTTGGCCATTCGAGGCATTGTAAAATTCTTTCCGTCGTGTTTTCAATATTGGGGCTGCCCCATTGGTGTTACTGGGGTATCACTCGGGTCCAAGGAAGAAAGAAACTTTACCCATGAAATAATTTTACGGAAATTAAAATCGTTGGTTCATATTTAGTTTTACTCGATCCTTGGTTTAAGATTACGTTAGCAAAAGGAAATTTAGACCTCAGACTGACTTCGTTTGTTAAAGCCGATTGTTTTAAACAAAAAAGGATTGCATATTTTAGTACGAAAAGGGTCTTTTGATCCATTTTTGCACAACTGGAAGGAGTTATCCTATATATATATATATATATATACAGAGAGAGAGAGAGAGAGAGATATATATACTTCTACTTACCGGAGGTCTGGGTTGTTTGAGATATGAGGTTCCTCGAATATTTCGATCATTCGGCTGTCCATTCCTCGTGCGGGGGAGTCCACTGTAACGACCAGGGCTTTGAACCCTAGACTCTCAGCTCGTCGAATGACTGACAACGTGAGTTGAGGATCGTTAAATGGATACAACTGCATCCAGCGATGACCGTTGGGGGCTGCAGCTGCAACGTCTGCCATTGGAAAGCCCGAATCAGCAGACAGCACCATCAACGTTTCCGCAGCTTCTGCGCCTGTTGATATATACGTTGAATTCTCAGATTACACTATGAGCGTATTTGAGGGGCTATAGAAGCAGTTTACACCCCCCCCCAACAAAAAAAAAAAATCAACCAAGGAAGAACATGACAACAATTAACTGAAAGTTTGACATGATCGAGTAAAGAAATGTATGCATAATCATTATTGGTAAACAGTCATCTAATATTGTTAAAATCTCGTAAATCATGAATAACTCTAATATTGTCTAATGAAAATACCTGATCTGCCGCTATGTGACCTCACAATCAAAACATGTTCGTACAAATCATTTTACCTGAAAAACAGTCGTAGCTCGTCGAGGGCCATGATGCATCTACGACGGCATGACGGCTAGAAAACTGCTTATAGTAGGAGACCAGCCTTGAGGTCCCGTGACCAATCTCTGGGAACAAAGGTTTGAAAGTGTTTTTGTGTTCCCTGATGAATTCCGAACAATTTTGACTTGGGCTGGCCCCTTGAAAATCCCAGGCATTTTCGTGAGAGGTCAACAAAGGTCACACAGGGTTAGAAATTCAAATAGTTCCAATCGTGTCAATATGCATATCAAATTACCCGTCTGGTCATGAGGATTCCAAAAGACCTTAAATGAGGGCGCTATGGTAAAAAAACGTTGAATGGTCAACACATTTTTGACTGGTGGTCAAATTCACCAACACAGTGAACCTTATTAAATTGCATATCAAATTACTCGTCTGGTAATAAGGATTCCAAAAACGTATAGTTTGTTATACCTCCGACCTTGAATGAGGGCGTTATGGTCAAAAAGGTCAATGCACTTTAGAAATTCACTAACACAGTTAAATTAACATCGTCCGATTCTAATGATTTTAGTGTCTAATAATATGTTTTCTGACATAACAAATTCAACTAAGCAACTTTTAAAATCAAAAGTGGTTGCCATAACCTTAAAATTCAACTATACAACTTTCAAAAGTAAAAGTGCTTACCTTGACCATGTACATTCAAAATGGCTGCCGTTTCGGTGACAAACATCTAACAACTTCTTATCCATGGATTTGGTGGAAATTTTAAGGTTATGGCAACCACTTTTGATTTAAAAAGTTGCTTATTAGTTGAATTTGTTATGTCAGAAAACATATTATTAGACACTAAAATCATTAGAATCGGACGATGTTAATTTAACTGTGTTTGTGAATTTCTAAAGTGGATTGACCTTTTTGACCATAGCGCCCTCATTCAAGGTCGGAGGTATAACAAAATATACATTTTTGGAATCCTTATGACCAGACGAGTAATTTGATATGCAATTTAATAAGGTTAACTTTGTTGGTGAGGAAGGAGGCGGCCCTTTCCCCCCCAAAAAAAATGGCTGCTCGGGTCATTTTTCCTGACAATCGGGTTTTTTTTCAAGATGGCCACCAGCGTTTTTTTTTTTTTTAAATCAGAAATTGATAATTTTAGCAGTAAGTTTTTCATGTTTTTATTAATTGAAGAAAAAAAAATAGGAGGCGGCACCCAAAAAGGAAGCGGGCGGGGACGCTAAACATTATTTTTTTCCTTAATGGCCTTACCTTTGGCCGTTTCTTTTTCGGCGTTCCTGTGTGCAAATGTGTGAATGGCTGTTGGTGCGACGCATATGGGATACTTGAGGGGCTGCCCAAGGACAGTGGTGGCTAAACACCGCTTCGAAATATCCTGGAGTACCTGACTTCTGATTCGGTACCTTTATTATTAGAAAAATCATAAAAATCATAAAGCATCATAAAGCATGAACACGTTTTTCTAGCGCTGCCTGGTGTCTTGCGATCACTGGACCAATGATAGTTGACAATAGGTATCCAATATGTAGGCATATTCTTTAGCAGAATTACTCTTTTTTTTAAAAAACTCATAAATACATACCCTTGGTTGGTTGCTTTGTTTGTTTTACCTGACTGCTAAGAAAGCATTTGTGTGTTTGTAACTGAGCAACCAGTGGACCGACAACTTTACGTCCTCTTCGACTTTGAGAGACTTTATAATGACCAGGGCATTAGCGCATCGACTTGGTTTCGAACCCGGCACCACCTGATTACGACACCACTGCTCTACCACTGAGTTAAAACGCCTCCTTCCTGTTAACGTACGTAAATACCACGGACCTCGGTCCCATTACATTTCTTGTAATAATCCCCTGATCATTGTCTGGTTTGTTTTTGTCTGTATTAAACACAGAACAAAACTGAGAATTTTACATGCAAGTCTGCATTAGCCCTTGATTTAAAAAAATAGTTCCAGTTTATTATTTCATATTTCACATATATTTAAAATTTGCAATATTTTTCAAAATGCAAATGGTACAAATAAACTTAGATTCCATTAACAAAGACAAAAACAGAAAGTCATATCATGGTCATAATTGTTCGAATGCATGAAATTAGATTTCTGACTAATTAGTTATAGCCCCCGAAGGGGAGTTAATGTTATAATAGTCTTTACAAATAGAGGGCACGAGCAATACATGTCGATCACAGAAATAGAATGCGTATTCAAAAAGGGCAATGTTAGAGTCACTTTCATTATAATAATGTATTTTTTAACATCATTTCAATACATATGCATTACACCTGTACAAATTTCCATTACATGCACTCTTTGGTAACTACTACAAACAACAATAACAAAGTAGAAAAATTAGATAAAGCAGGGCTCCCACTGAGCCGAGTTGGAGCCTCGAGTTGTGGCGAGCTGGCGCGATCTTATGGCAAGCCGTTTTATCAATAAAACATATTTCTTGATATAAAAAAAAATCAATTCTTGGTATCAAGAAATAATTTTACGTTGTAAAGCAATGGTAATTTTTGATATCAAGAAATATGTGTTAATGATAAAAACGGCTTGCCATAAGATCGCGCCAGCTCGCAACAACTCGTCGCTCCAACTCGGCTAAGTGGGAGCCCGGCTGTGCTTGGTAGAACTTGCAAAAACTGATAAAGCGTGGGGTGCAAAGTACAATGATATCGGCGTTGTGTTCTGAATTATGGGTGTTTCCATTTACTGTACCACTTTTTTCTGACCTACCTGACACACTTTAATCTGACACACTTTTTTCCTATTCATTTTCTACACAGAGGCATTTTCAAGAGCCATGATCTGTGATTGGCTTTTTTGCTAGTAAATATTCATGATTATGCAAATTATTAAGATCGCACAGTTCATATCCTTTGTTTTGGTCCTGCGAAAAAAACGATCAACTTTTCAAAAAGTTCCTGAAAATGACACTTTGCGCTAGAAAATGTTATAATGAGTCAGCTTTGTAATTTCTGAGGTATGCATGTTAATTTGGTAATATTGAAATGTTATGAAACAGACGATTATTTGTTCTCAGGACCATGTTTTGTGGGGGTAACGGGTTGATTTTCCCCCAGTGAAGTTGATCGCAGCCATTATGTTACTGCACGACTGCTAGCCACGGCTGTGGGGCTGCCGTCGCTCCCCCGGTCTGCATAGGACTTGTTTGTAGCATCAGAATTAGAAGTTCAGCCGTTGGTCTAGGCTAAAACACCTCCCTGGTACAACTTCTACTAATGTAGGCCTAGATCTACAGCTGAACTTCTAATTCTGATGCTACAAACAAGTCTAGCTATGCAGATACATGTTGCATTATTAGGCCCCAGCAGGTCGATCGGCTGACCGGCGGAGCGACGGCAGCCCCACAGCCGTGGCTAGCAGTCGTGCAGTAACATAATGGCTGCGATCACCTTCATTGGGCGAAAAATCGACCCCGTTACCCCCACAAAACATGGTCCTGAGAACAAATAATCGTCCGTTTCATAACATTTCAATATTACCAAATTAACATGCATACCTCAGAAATTACAAAGCTGACTCATTATAACATTTTCTAGCGCAAAGTGTCATTTTCAGGAACTTTTTGAAAAGTTGATCGTATTTTTCGCAAGACCAAAACAAAGGATATGAACTGTGCGCGCGATCTTAATAATTTGCATAATCATGAATATTTACTAGCAAAAAAGCCAATCACAGATCATGGCTCTTGAAAATGCCTCTGTGTAGAAAATGAATAGGAAAAAAGTGTGTCAGATTAAAGTGTGTCAGGTAGGTCAGAAAGAAGTGGTACAGTAAATGGAAACACCCCCGGCGGAGCGACGGCAGCCCCACAGCCGTGGCTAGCAGTCGTGCAGTAACATAATGGCTGCGATCACCTTCATTGGGCGAAAAATCGACCCCGTTTCCCCCTCAAAACATGGTCCTGAGAACAAATATACGTCCGTTTCATAACATTGCAATATTAACAAATCTGCATGCATACCTCAGAAATTACAAAGCTGACTCATTATAACATTTTCTCGCTCAAAGTGTCATTTTCAGGAAATTTTTGAAAAGTTGATCGTATTTTTCGCAAGACCAAAACAAAGGATATGAACTGTGCGCGCGATCTTAATAATTTGCATAATCATGAATATTTACTAGCAAAAAAGCCAATCACAGATCATGGCTCTTGAAAATGCCTCTGTGTAGAAAATGAATAGGAAAAAAGTGTGTCAGATTAAGCGTGTCAGGTAGGTCAGAAAGAAGTGGTACAGTAAATGGAAACACCCCTGAATTATCTATTGATGCATACGAACAAAACAATTCTTAGATACAATGGACTCAGATGAAGGTGATAAAGGTCACTTGCACCAAGTTGTAAAACCAACGAATAGACGAAATCGCGATGTCCCTTTAGGGCAACCATAGAATTTAGTATCCATACTAAGAAGAGAATCGGAATTACCTTGAAAATGCGTTGATACTGTCCTGCAGGCACAATCGTCGTTCTTTTCCGTAGTCGTAATATTCCCATGCGCTGCTCGATAGAATCTCTTGAGCTCGTCTCCCGTATTCAGCTACACTGTATAGCCCCATCGTGAAATGACTAATGAAATATCCAGGTGAGAATTATTTCAAACACCACGTGAAACATTCCTATTATCTATCATTCGTTCTGTCGTGTGTGCACGTAAGCCAACCGTGGTCCTTCCAATATATCAATACGTGTGAGTTATGACAGCGTACGAGTCAATTATTTGGAATCTGGACTCTCCTTTCCTATTTACTTTGTTGAAAGAAAATGTTCATTATGAGTCACCGAACAAAAATCTGGGCCCCAAAATGGTTGGTCGCCATCTACGACTAGTTTTTGACAACTGCACGTAAACGAATGGACTTGAAATTCTCCTCAAGCTTCGGTTTTGCGTATATTGCACCCACGTGAATACTGCGGTCGCGTCGTTCGTACTCCGTAGTCGTATATACCCGATTGGCCCCGAGTCAGGCCACGGGAAAGACACATAGCCTCATCATGCTACACCCCCTTTATTAAAAGGATTTTGAGACTGGGATAACCCAGTTGACCGACAGCCCACAGGAACAACAGACCGCAAGATCACAGATATCGGTTTCGTGAACCTACAGAAAAGTTGTCAAAAGTCTGCGAGACCGACATTGTTAATCTCGTTCGTCCTCGGTCTCGCGGACCATTAAAAAAAAAAAAATCCGTGATCATTTTTTGATTCCAATAAATTCTTCCTGAATATGTGAATTATACAAAAGATAATTTTTAAAAAAATTAAGCACTAATGCATGCTTTTATTAGTCAATCAAAACATTAAAACATTATCCATGATAATAACATTCATATAAATTGGCATATTTCAATATATTAAATGACTTTAACAATATATAAAATGAAATATAAACATTTCATAACGTTCACCAGGTTCAACTGGACAGTAATGTCTTCGATACAGGGTTACGTAGTATACAGTTGTGACCACCAAAAGGGTATTTCCCACCATGTTGTTTGAAAAAATATTTTCAATGAAAAATAATGAATAAATAAGATTTAGACTATTTCTTATCAAATTTAAATTCTCATGTGACTTGTTTTCCTCCTCGTGTTGGGATCGGAGATTGTACTTATATACTCTTTAGTAGAGTGAGCGTATGATTATTAGAAGGTTTTAAGAATAATCCTAGAACAAGTATTGTCGTGATATTATGCTGCAGTAAAGTACAGGCAATGAATACATCGATATGTTAGTCTTTAGATTGTGGAAGTTTCTAAACATGAACAATTATTTTAATATCTAGCAATACAGAAAATGGAGTTGTTAAAAATGTCGATTGTTGCATAACTAATGATTATGATAATGTATGCGATGTATAAGGCGCCGGATCCACTCGAACCCAAATACTTAAGGCGCGTTTGCATAACCCCCCCAAAAAGAGATCATATAGAGTATCTGCATTATAAACAAAGGAGTAAGAACAAATGAAAAAAAAATCATTTTTATATGCCGATTTAAACAGTTACGTTTTAACATTATTTTGTAAACACTTTAACTGATCTTTGCGTGACGTCAAATGGGATATATCCTGGCGATACTATTTTCATTGTGGACATAGTTTACATCACGTGAGCCATCCCTGCTTATGCCATGCACGTGAATTGTTTTACAAAGGATATAATAATGTAGAAACAAAAACTACTCAATATTATACACATTACTTTTTATGGATACTAATATCGTCGTTTTGTACTGCGACGAGATGAGTGGGAATATCCGTATTTATAACAGTTCAATAAGTATTTGGCATCAAGTGCTAAAATTTAAGGATTAATTCAGGATTATATTAAAATTATAACTGCGAACGAGAAATAACTCGGAAAATCGTTCTGTCGCTTCTTTGAAAAGAAGAAGAAAAAAAAAAAGAATTCAGAATTACTATTTTCCTAGCTTTGAAGGTCTTACGACTCTTACGACGCAAAGTAGTGGGCTCTCAAATTCGACACCATTCGGGTGTTTACCCAGTAACAGGTTTTGTCAATCACCATGATAGCCTTCAGTTTTATGACCAACAGTTTTATGGCCTTATGTAATGCTCTGCATATTCCACCCATCTCCCCATATTGTTCACCTATTAATGGTATTTCCTCCAAGTTTCGTAACAACGTATTATGACCTTCTGCACATGGAAGCTGATGACACTCTTCCTTTAAAGCCCGTCTGCACTAGTTAACATAATTAATTAACATGAGAAAAAGGGGCTCATGGGAAACCAATGGTCACCGACTAGGCATTGTTTGCTATATAGAGGGCGCTATAAGTAGCTATAAGTCGTGTAGAGGGGCTTTAAAGCTTGCTCTTCTCCCTGCTCTGGCTCGGACCTCGATGGTAATACGATTCATGTACAACCGTTCCTTCAGGGATGCAACAAGGCGAAGTGCAACCTAGTAGAAATAATTTTATAGGGGAAAAACACGTTAAAACAAACAAACAAGCAAACACACACACACATCGGTAGTAGATGTTAAAGACCGTCACCACTACTGGGCCAGAAGGGATTAGACCACACAGAGAGCCATCGAGGTCACTGTGACAGGTGGCTATCTCATTAACTCAGCTCTCATTTAACATAAGAAAAAGAGGATCATGGGGGACCAACAGGCACCGATTGGGGAAGTTTTCTATATAGAGGGAGCAAGTAGCTACAAGTATGGCAGTGTGCCTTTAACAGAATTATGCTTTTGATTCTTAATAACTTAAAAGTCAAATATCGTACGATATTTTTATACACGACAAAATACGCCACAATCCATTGACGAAATTGCCACTTCGAGATTCGCATAAATAGTATAGTTAGAGTGATCCCATATTCCAAACATTCATAATGTTAAGATGGGGATGAGCCAGTAAGAAATTGCATATTTTCTGAAGCCCTATCGGGACACAACAAGACAACTCTGCTATCAATACGATACGAGGTATTACATTCATTCATAGTCACTTTCTTTCTCTTCAATTGTCATTCTTTTCCCCTTTCCAATTCTGTATTATTTGAAACATTCCCTTCGACTACAAGACACCACCGTGTTTATATTTACCAAAGAACACCGTTTCTTACCGCTTATTGCTAACACGTCATCTAATTGAGATCGGAGTATATCAAGCACATTCTTGACGCCTTCTGCACCCTGCATGTTGGACGCAAAGACAAAAATGTGAAAATATTTGTTTTGAATTGTCTTATTCATCCAGAATATCAAAATACGTGCATTTAGTGGTCTTCTAGAGGACCCTGTAATTATCATTATCATTATCCCATCATTTACAAATATACATTTGATACTTCTAGGTCAAGAGGGACAATCATGACGAAAATAACTTTTCCAAGCATGGATAAAACAAGGACCGTCTTCATTATACAATGGCGCTCCTTATAAAGGAATAAAAGTACAGTTTTTTTTGTATAAAACAAATACAAAGGGCTTACAAAAATACTAACTAAGATTAAGATTTACAGAATAGAGAAATTTACAAAAACATTAGCGAAAAGAAGAGTAGCTGACAAAAGGCAAATTACAAATTTTAAAGAATTAAATCAAACAAACAAATGCTATAGATTTGTTATGAGATTGTTTTTGAAGGTGCCCAGCCAGTGATCCGCATTCTTTACAAAATTATCGTTACTGGAGGGCCCTGTTTCATACAATTTGTTATCAATAACGAGTTACAATAACTGTTAAAAGCTACTGAAATCGTGGCATCTGATTGGCTTAAAGCAAATTTGTATTATATTATCATCGTTTGTTAGTGATAACAAGTGTGAAACAGGGCCCAGGTTTGTGGAGTTGTGATAAAGGAAGCCCGTGTAAAGCCCCACTGCACTACTTATAGCTACCCGTGCCCTCTATATAGCAAACAGTGCCTAATCGGTAACCATCGGTCCCCCATGATCTCCTTTTTCTTATGTTGATTGAGAGCGTGTTTGATGAGGTGGTAACATCAGGAATATTTCCACCATGTTCCCCCTTTGACAATCCTGGATCCGCCCCTGTATCGTCTTTTTCATTTATTCGTCACTCAGCTCACCACACCTACCATCCCAGGTCTACGGTATCATCAAATAATTCTCTCTGTTTTTCTCACCTCGCAAGCCAGTCCCCACAAGATAGGCCTTCCAATAAACACGGCCCGTGCGCCCATCCCAAGAGCCTTGAAGACATCTGTTCCTGTCCTTACACCACCGTCCATGTAGACTTCGATATCTCGACCACGGACAGCGTCCACCACTTCAGACAGGGCATCGATCTGTTGGTTTATTAAGGTATAATTAAGCCTATGAGGGTCGGATTCGGAAAGTTAAAATTTGGGTTAGGAATTTCGGTGCAACAGGAGGGAAGGGCGCAATTTCATTATGTGCCCCGGTCGCCATTATCACTAGATACCCACTACGGAGAAGGGCAACTCCAAGCTTAGATTCCAATATATCTGATGCCTGTATGAAGCAAATAGCACTGCTACAGCTTGAATCAGACAAAACCTAACCAAAACGATATTTAAATTCCAATTTATCAAGGCAATTCTAAACAAAATTCAATGACACTGTTTAACAAATGGGAAAAACACTGGACTCGCCTAGAAACGAAATTCCCGGAAATCGGATAAGCGGTTCAGCTTTCGAAAATTATAACAAAAAAAATTACCGGAGCAGGAGCGCCATCCATTTGTCTTCCTCCATGGGCTGATACAACTATCCCATCAACCCCTGCGTGTGCAGCAGCTTTTGCAGATTCAGCTTGTATGAGAATTAAACAAAAGTTTCCTCTTTTTACTACAGTTTCTAAAATAAAAACATTCATTCGTTAACATTCTGTATAGGAACCAAGTGTATCAACAGTTCGGAAATTATAAATGCTACTTTGGGTCTATTTATGGGTAATGATTTCTTGCTTATCATTTCAGAATAAGCTTTCCTCACCTAATACTGTGATTTTTTTATCAACGCAAACGTCTTTCAAAGAGTTGCTTGATAAACTGATGTGCCATTTCAATATTGAATAATAATTGTATGGAAGCAGTGTGAAAAAAAAAGTTCGACATCGGACCACTTGGTACCCATTATACCGTGGGACCGGGGGCGTCTCGAGATCGCTGTGACCCCGCGTTCTTTCACAGATAACATTAAGTTCTGGTCATGAGATATAATGATGAAAGCATCTGTGAGGTTATGGAATCATAAAAATGACAGGAAAAAGTTAAATCTTGAAATTGAAATTCGCGAGTGCTGCACACTAAATGCGTAAATTGGACTACACACAGTTTGGTTCAAAATTTTCCGCTATTTCTAGTCATATTTTGACTTCAGCATTACCAGAGCAACCTTTCAGGCACTTTTTTGCGTCTTTCAAACAAAAAAGGTGCTGGTGAACCTTGCCATTCGTTACAAATTTCTCGCGGTGAGAGTGTTGCTGAAAGTTGCGCAGGCTGTACTCGTGACGTCATAATTATTTTATACTAACTTTGTAGAAATGTGATTGGTTGAGGAAAAGTATGAATTGTGCCGCGACGGCTTTTCTATTTACCTCCTATGAACGGGTCTTAAAGCGGGACTGCACTTCTTGTAGATACTTGCTCCCTCTATATGGCAAATATGCCTAAGCGGTACTTGTTGGACCCCCATGATCCCCTTTTTCTTATGTTAATTGAGAGCTTATTTGATGAGATAAACACCTGTCAGTTACCTTGCAGTTGCCAAACTATTGTAGATAGGCTTTAAGGGTCACAGTGGACGGAATTGCCCCAAAGGAGTATGATCATTGAGACATTTTTTGACCAATACAAAATATAGTATCACACCTACATGTCAGTATCCCCTTGCAAACAATTGGTAGAGAGGTTTGGCTTTTAATCCATCTGATGTAGTCCCAAGTAACAGTAGGATTGTATTGCATTTCTCTCATATAATTGAAGAGTTTCGAGTCGCCCTCTGCTGTGGCTGCACGTGATGATGGGATATCTGCTTCAAATACCGCCATTCTGTGGGAGGGGGGGGGGGGGAATGGGGAGATAAAACCGATAATGGTGATAACTTAACATTTCTGACAGATGTAACATAAGAAATTTGTGGAACGCCCAAGGTAAAAGCATTAGAGGAGGATTGAACGAAGGATCTCTGCGGTGAGAGTTAAGTTCCTTTACAAATTCACCACACTGACCCCACATGGTAATGACGATGATGATGATGAAGATGATGATGATGATGATGAGGACTATGACGATGATGAAGATAAAGATAATGATGATGATGATGATGATGAAGATGATGATGATGATGATGTAGATGCTCATGATGATGAGGATTATGATGAAGATGAAGATAATGATGATCATGATCATGATCATGTAGAACACGGGTGGTCAACCCGCGGCCCGTGAGCTCTTTTGGTGCGGCCCGCGGAGCATTGAAAAAGTAATTATAAAAATAGCTCATACATGTAAATGAAATGCGGCCCGCATAGCAGCGATGAAATAGGGTAAAACATTACCACATAGCTATCTCTATTTCCATAATTTATGTTCATCATTCACAACATATTGACTCGTTACGTGGTTAATACAAAACTCCTCAAATTCCCTCTCATTACAGTACATTAACGAAATTAACATCACTCGCCGTGTTAATTTCAATTTGTTATTTCCGCACGCAGGGACGTTTGTAATATACAAATGTTGTGAATCGAGAAATATGTTTGAAATGCCATACTTGTCTTGAAACTTACAACCCTTTTCTCCCGCCATTGAATTTTCTCATGAATCTTAATCGTAAACTGGATAGTCCACTCCCATTTACGTCGCGTTCAATTGAATTTACAGTGTACAACTACTAAAGTTAGGATATTCTTTCTGCTGTGTCCTTGATTTTGTTTAAAATAGCAACCAACATGGCATCGACTTCGAGACCTGCGAAGAAAAAGGAAGTTTCTGATGAAGGCAGAAACTTTAAATCAGATTCGTCTCTGAAGTATCTCTTCCTAGAAGAGAAAGGTAAACCACTTTGCCTCATTTGTCACCAGATTGTTAATGTAATGAAGGTAAACAACATTGCAAGACATTACGACACGCTGCATCGAGCAAATTATGGAGAGTTACAGGGTGAGGCTAGAAAACAAAGACTTGACAAATTAGTGACAGGACTGAAACGTCAGCAAGAGTCATTTGTGAAACTCACCATTCTCAAATAAAAGCTGTGCTCTCTAGTTTCATCGTCTCCCGAAAAATAACAGAAAAGTGCAAGCCGTTTTCAGATGGGGAATTTGTGAAAGAGTGCATGTTGGCATGCGCTGAGGAACTATGCCCGAAGGAAAAACAAAAGTTCGAAGGTGTCAGTTTGTCCCGCCAAACAGTCACCCGTAGGATCGTTGATATGGGCGACGACAGTAAGGAACAACTCCGAAATGTAGCAGCAAACTTAGAGTATTTTTCTCTTGCACTCAATGAAAGTACGGATATCTCCGATACATCTCAACTGTTGGTGTTTGTTCGAGGAGTAGATGCCGACTTCTCGGTTTATGAAGAGTTGGTGGAAATACGACCAATGTCAGGCACCACAACCGGATCAGACGTAGCAGCAGAAACACTCAAAGGCGTCGAGAACATTGGATTGCAGAACTCATGGGGAAAACTCAGTGGAGTTATTACACTGATGGTGCCCCTGCCATGGTTGGTACAAGATCAAGAGCCGTGACGAAATTGCTTGAGCATGCAAATGAACACGGTGAGACTGGAAACGGTGTTTTGTTAACGTCTGAACCCCATGAGATAATGCGATATCACTGTATTATTCATCAAGAAGCCCTGTGCCCCAAAGTTCTCGGATTTGAAGAGGTCATGAGTGCTGTTATCAAAGACAGTAACTTCATCCAATCACACGCACTTAACCATCGTCAATTTAAGACTGTCCTTGATGAGTTGGATGCCCAGTATTCTGACATTTGTTACTTCATAGAGGTTCGGTGGTTGAGTCGTGGAAGAGTCCTAGAACGTGTCTTTGAATTGAGGAATGCTATTGCGGAATTCCTACTTAGCAAAGACCGCGAGTGCCTGTTGACCAATCCTGAGTTCGTGTCTTGGGTACCTAGCTGATATTACTTTTCAATTCAACAGTCTCAACTTGGAACTACAGGGAAATGCCAAGAACATTTTGGACATGATTGCCAGTGTCAATGCTTTCACCAACAAGTTGAAGCTACTCAAACGCCAGTTGGCACAAGAAGATTTCAGTCATTTCCATTCACTCAAATCTTTGGGAAATGAACGCCGATCGATACAGGACTACGTTGCATCAATTGATCGACTCATAGAGCAATTCACTGAACGCTTCACTGATTTCCGCAGCCATCAATCTGACTTTGACTTGACGTTGATGCTGCACCCACTTGACAACTTGAACTGCTGTCTCTCCAGAGTGATCCACTCATCAAGGCAGACTTCCAGTGCCAGGTCAGGAACAGGGATTTACTTCCATTCTACCGTGAACTTCCACGAGAACAATTCCCGAATATTCGAAGACACGCCAAGAGAATCTTCCCACTGTTTGGAAGCCAAATCTCTGTGAACAAACATTTTCTCTCATGAAACTTACTAAATCAAAACTTCGATCAAGGTTAACTGACACACACCTTGAAGCATCTCTTCGGCTTAGTACGACGGTTCTGAAGCCTGACTTACTGAAACTTGTCCATCAAATGCAGCCCCAGAAATCACACTAAAAAAAAAGTAAGTCTGATTTTGTTGTTTGTTTTTGCAAAATTGTGTGTGTGTGGGGAGGGGGGGGGGAGTACCTATGGCCCGCCATGTTATGCCAATCGTTAGCTGTGGCCCGCGAGATTTAAAAGGTTGGCCATCCGTGATGTAGATGATCATGATGATGAAGATTATGATGACGATGATGCTGATGATGACTGACGATGATTATAGCAAGGACTGATGGCGATGATACTGATAATCATGCTCATAATAATGATAATGATAACAACAACGAATATGATGATGTCTATATTCTACCTTCAAACTAAAGAGAGTACTTTATTTTGTCAGCACCATAGGCACCGGAAGTGGGGGCAGGGGGGGGGGGGGAAACGCATTTTTAACCCCAAAGAACGTAAGAATAATAAAAACCTGAATTAAATCACATATAAAATTCCATTCAAAGAAAAGGAAAGTTAACAGGAATTAATTTTCTAAACATTCCGCATGCCACATAATTATATTTATCAATGGAGCGATACGCGCATATCGTGGAAATATTGTGAGAGGATGGGAAAGCATGTGTGTTTTTTGTTATAGGGGTGAGAAAATATGAACCCCTGAACGCTGGTGTACTGATGGGGGGGGGGGGGGGGTATTTCTTTTTCGATACCAGTGAATTACAAATGTTACTGAAATGATATGATTTTCCGGTATTTTTTCTCAATTTTTTGTGTAAGTCATACCTTTTTATGCTATTGTTGGAAAATTAGAAATTCCCAAGTTTACAGTCGGGCAAAAAATATGCTTATTTAGAAGCCTTCATGACAGGGCCTGCAGAACAGCTGGGCTGGGGGCTCGAGCCCCCCTCACTTTTGGAAAAGTATGTAACAGAGAAGAAAAAATAAGTGACCAGCAAATGTCACAAATGAGGTATCAAAATATGATCATCTGACCGTAATTAAGTGCCTAAAAACCCCAGAGCTTACGGGGGCTGTGCCCCTTAGATCCCACCAAGGGCCCTAAAGCGGGCCCCTGGGTGCTCATCTGACCGTAATTAAATAGACCCCCGAGCTTCCGGGGGCTCTGCCTACTGGACCCCACCAAGGGCCCTTAGGCGGGCCCCTGGATGCTCATCTGACCGTAATTAAATACCTAAACCCCCTGAGCTTCCGGGGGGCTCTGTCCCTTGGACTCCCCGCCAATTAATGACCTGAAAGTGTCACAAATAAGTTCTAAATAAATCTAAATATGCTTCTCTGACCGTAATTTAATACCAAAACCCTTAGCTTGCGGGGGCTCAGCCCCCTGGACCCCACCAAGGGCCCTTAGCCTAGGCGGGCCCCTGGATGCTCATCTGACCGTAATTAAATGCCTAACACCCAAGAGCTTACTTATTAATTTAATACCCCAAAACCTTGAGCTTCCGGGGGCTCAGCCCCTTGACCTTCTGCCGGGGCTCAGGCCCTGGTCCCTACGCCAAAATTACGCTCTACCTGATCGTTATTACTCCACTTTGAAAAACGTTCCTCGGGGCCTGCATGTAACGTGTGAGAGTGGTGGTGATGCAGATTTTTCTTCTGCCCCCCCCCCTTCCAAACGTATTTGCTCATTACGCCACTGCCCCTGGAAAGTGAGCCCCCCTGGAATGTCCCCCCCCCCCCCCATCCCAAACTGCTTCCGGCGCACCTGGTCATCACATATGGGACCTACGGATGTATTAAGTCAAACCTGCAATTTTTAAGGCACTAGGGCAACTTGGTTTCGAATCAATTACTAACCACTGCTCTACCACTACGACATTACGCCTCCTCAAGATTGTGTTCCATTTCAGATGGGACACAGAGGGAGTCGTATAGCCCCTTTCCATGAAAAGGTGATATTTTTTGGAGCTATCGGTACATTATCATTACAATATTAGCAGAAGTCCAAGTACACGGAATTATTTTAAGTTACTTGTTTATCAATAATAATAATAATAATATTTAATTTTTATATAGCGCTTAATACAAATGTCTCAAAGCGCTTTACAAATATACTATTACCCCGGTCATTGGATTGAGTGCTTGCCTGCACACAACGTGTGCACAATCTCCACTCCCTGGGGAGCATTCCAGCATTCCAGCATTCTTGAAACCTCACCCACACCACCGAACCGGCTCCACGCCTACTCTATTCAACCGACAAATTTTTGGCCATTCGAGGCATTGTAAACAAATGTCCGTCGTGTTTTCAATATTGGGGCTGCCCTATTGGTGTTACTAGGGTATCACTCGGGTCCAAAAAAGAAAGAAACTTTACCCATGAAATAACTTTACAGAGATTAAAATCTTTGGTTCATTTCTACTATAATAATATTCAGTTTAACTCGATCCATGGTTTAAGATTACGTTAGCAAAAGGAAATTTAGACCTCAGACTAACTACATTGGTTAAACCCGATTGTTTCAAGGACAAAATGGAGTAAATATTTTTAGTACGAAAGGGTCTTTGGATCCATATTGTTGCACAGCGGGAAGATGTTATCCTATGTATATATAGAGAGGGAGAGAGAGAGTGGGTGAGAGAGAGAGAGGGAGAGAGAGAGTGGGTGTGAGAGAGAGAGAGAGAGAGAGAGAGGGAGGGAGAGAGGGAGAGAGAGAAAGAGAGATACTGTTACTTACCGGAGGTCTGGGTCGTTTGAGATATGAGGTTCTTGGAATATTTCCGTCATTCGGCTGTCCAGTCCTCGTGAGGGGGAGTCCACTGTAACGACCAAGGCTTTGAACCCTAGACTCTCAGCTCGTCGAATGACTGACAAAGTGAGTTGACGATCGTTAAATGGATACATTTGCATCCAGCGATGGCCGTTGGGGGCTGCAGCTGCAACGTCTGCCATTGGAAAGCACGAATCTGCAGACAGCACCATTAACGTTTCCGCAGCTTCTGCGCCTGTTGAAAATAAAAGATGTATACGTAGAATTTTCAGATTATACCACGAGCGTATTTGAGGGGCTACAGAAGCAGTTCACCCCCCCCCCCAACAAAAAAATCAACCAAGGAAGAACATGACAACAATTAACTGAAAGTTTGACAGGATCGAGTAAGGAAATGTATGCATAATCATTATTGGTGAATAGCCATCTAATATTGTTAAAATCTCGTAAATCATGAATATCTCTAATATTGTATAATAAAAATACATTATCTGCCGCTATGTGACCTCACAATCAAAACATGTTCGTACAAATCATTTTGCCTGAAAAACAGTCGAAGCTCGTCGAGGGCCACGATGCATAGTCAATATACGACAAATGGCATGACGGTTAGAAAACTGCTTAGGCCATTACAAAATAAAAAAACATGTTTAGCGTCCTGCCTTTTTAAAAAGTAGGAAGGAGGAGGCCCTTTTTTCCCCCAAAATGGCCGCTCGGTACATTTTCCCTGACAGTCGGGCTTTTTGTCAAGGTGGCCACCAGCATTTTTTTTTTTAAATCAGAAATTGATCATTTTAGCAGTAAGTTTTTCATGTTTTTATTAATTGAAGAAAAAAAAACGAAACAAAAATGGGAGGCGGCCCCAAGAAAGGAAGCGGGCGGGGAAGCTAAACATGATTTTTTTTCTCTTAATGGCCTTACCTTTGGCCGTTTCTTTTTCGGCGTACCGGTGTGCAAACGTGTGGATAGCTGTTGGTGCGACGCATATGGGATACTTGAGGGGCTGCCCAAGAACAGTGGTGGCTAAACTCCGCTTCGAAACATCCTGGAGTACCTGACTTCTGATTCGGTACCTTGATCAGAAAAATAATAAAGGATCAGAAAAATAATAAAGGATCAGAAAAATAATAAAGGATCAGAAAAATAATAAAGCATCATAAAGCATGTACACGTTTTTCTAGCGCTGCCTGGTGTCTTGCGATCACTGGACCAAAGATAGTTGACAATAGGTATCCAATATGTAGGCTTCTTGTTTTGCAGAATTACTCTTTTTTTTAAAACTCATAAATACATACCCTTGGTTGGTTGCCATGTTTGTTTTACCTGACTGCTAAGAAAGCATTTGTATGTTTGTAAGTGAGCAACAGTGGACCGACAACTTTACGTCCTCTTCGACACCGAGGGACTTAGTAATAAGGATTAAAGGGATCCGGTAACTTTGTATCGCATTCTGAAACAAAATCTTTGATTTAGCTCATGTTGCAATGATAATTATAAACCTTTAGGTCAGTCAGGAACCCCATGACTTTTGCAAGCCGATCGCCTGTCTGATTATCAAGATATTTATGATTGGAATTACAAATTTTCAAAACCGTTTGCCAAACGGTTTTCATAACACTTCAGTCTATTGGGGAAAACGAGGATGGTAAAACCGGTCACTCAAAGATTTTTACTTTTTTGAGGCACTTCTTGATCATTTTGAAGCGCAATTTGTTTAGGGCTTCAATATTACACCACACCACAGACACGGATAACACGTGGGGCCGTGCATCTCAGATTTAACATTGTTCAAGCTATGGTCACAAATCAGAGCAGCGACCGACCGATCAGTAGCCTGCTCGGTCGCTGCTGGAATTAGGCATCGCCCAGCGATTAGGTCGGTGCCCGGGCGGCGACCGCTAAGGCACCGAGCGTATTTTGGGCGGCGAGTGAAAAGTGAGCAGACGCCGCCCAAATTTTAACTCCGCGCTAAAAAGCCGCCGGGCAGAATTGGTTAAAAACTCGCCGCTCGGCCGCCGAGCAGGCTACTTTTGGGTAATGTGACCATAGCATTAAGCGATCCCTTTAATGCCTTACCAAAGGGCACTAGCGCATCGACTTGGTTTCGAACCCGGGACCTCCCGATTACGACACCACTGCTCTACCACTGAGTTAAAAACGCCTCCTTCCTGTTAACGTACGTAAATATTACGGACATCGGTCTCATTGCATTTCTTGTAATAATCCCCTAATCATTGTCTATTCAGAAAAAAACAAATAAAGAAATGGTTTGCTTTTGTCTGTATTAAACACAGAACAAAACTGAGAATTGCACATGCAAGTCTGCATTAGCCCTTGATTAAAAAAAATACAGGGACGGCGATGCGTCTTCCAAATTAGGGGGGGGGGCACCAACAACAAAGGGCACTTTCTGGAAAAGGGGGGGGGGGGCACCTGCAAAGGGAAACATAACAAAACATTGGTGTATACCCCTTCATCGTCATGATTGTGATTACACTACCAGGGATGAAATCAATATTTGTTTCTTTCTTGAGGTGGTACAACATAAGCAAAATACTTTGCAGTTGGGTGTGATGGTCTGAATATTAATTTTCGAGCGATCGAAGCGAGCGAGCAAACATTTAAAGATTTGTGAGGTCCTAGTGCGAAAAAATGACATCTTATGACATCTTGTTAAAAAGGGCAATTATCAGAAGTGAAAGTGGCACTTCTTGCACCTGAACTCAACAGAGATGAAAAAGAGCACTTTTAAGAATGGAAATGAGAAACCTGTTGAAGGAAAAGGGCAACTATCAGATTTTAATAGGGGCATATTGAAAAGGGGGAGGGGCTCATATAAAAAAAAAAGGAAAAGAGGCGCTTATCCAAAGGAAATATGGTACTTATTAAAAAGGAGAAGGAGCACTTATCAAAGGTGAAAAGTGGCATTTAAGAGAAAGGGGAAGGGATTCTTATTACGAATGAAAAAACGCAAGAGGTGAAAAGGACAATTTCTCGCACCTGAAAAGAGGTACTCATCAGGGATGAAAAGAAAAGGACAGTTATTAGGAAAGAAAAGTGGCTCTTGTCAAGTTCTATGGAAAAAGGGGCAATTTGGGGGTACCTAAAAAAAGTGTGGGGCACAGAGTCCCCCCCCCCCCCACCGGGAGTGCCGCTTCTGCCGCTTCTTGGGGGTCAACTCCCCCCTCCCCCATTACCTTGAAAATGCGTTGATACTGTCTTGCAGGCACCATCGTCGTTCTTTTCCGTAGTCGTAATATTCCCATGCGCTGCTCGATAGAATCTCTTGAGCACGTCTCTCGTAATCAGCCACACTGTATAACCCCATCTTGAAATGACTAATGAAATATCCAGGTGAGAATTATTTCAAACACCACGTGAAACATTCGTATTATATATCTATCATTCGTTCTGCCGTGTGTGCATTCCTGTAAGCCAACCGTGACGGTCCTTCCAATATATCAATACGTGTGAGTTATGACAGCGTTCGAGTCAATTATTTGGAATTTGGACTCTCCTTTGTTGAAAGAAAATTTTCATTGTGATTCAGCGAACAAACATCTGGGCCCCAAAATGGTTAGTCTTTTAGTATGCAATGTGCGCTGCTAGACCTCAAAGAATATTGAAAAAAAAAAAAAACATAATACATGTGGTAGTAGTCAGACACGTAGCAACGGGGGGGGGGGGGGGGAGCACGGTTGAACTTTTTAGACCCCTTTTTTAACCTCGATCGATGACATGTATGTGCCCCCCCCCAAAAAAAAATAAATAAAAATAAAATAAATAAATAAATAAATAAATAAATAAATATAAATAAAAAAAAATCATACTCTGGCTACGAGCCTGGTAG
>JAVYIG010011978.1:0-56714 GCA_035222895.1 Strongylocentrotus droebachiensis | reverse complement strand
ATTAATAATTGATATCAGTTGACACCAGTTGATTAAAAAATAGTTGCTTTGCATTTGTGCTTACTCGATTATGCTTAAAAAGGACACAGAGCAAAATGCTGTTTACAATTTCCGATCGAGAAGTGTCACACATATTTATTTGGTAATTTTTTTTATGCCAGGCTCTCTCACAAATTCAATATTGAATTGAATTTCATGCTTCAGGATGGTTCATCAACATCAGTTTTTGTGTGTAGATATGCTCCATAAACTCAAAATGTTAAATCAACATTTCATGGGGCCAAGGGGAGACAACTATTCTAAACTGGAAGATCAACACTCTTTTAACAGCTAGATTCAACCTTTATAGGACTGGATCCATCGTGCTAAAAGTGTAATCTACATGTACATTTATATCTACCACGTTAAAAAATGCTGTCACTCCCCTTATATCACGCCTTTTTAATGTTGATTTAACATTTGAGATTTTAGAGGGTGCATGGAGTATGTGTAGGTCTCAAGAAGAGGGTAAATAGTTATCTTGTCTCATGTGTACATTCAACTATTCTTCCACTGACATAAACTAACACTAATGTTTAAGAGCTTTGCACATACAAGGTCACGTTCTGACAAAAGCATAGTTCCAGGATTTAGTTTTCAAAACTTTTGAAGTAAATATAGAGGAAGGTATTTTTGTACTGGTATATATTGTCTAATAGAGCCCAAAAGGTGTTAATTCATATACATGTACTTGAATATAGAGTTAAAGCTAATCTTGAGCTCTGGTATTGGAATCGTATGTCAAAAGAACATGACTATAATTCATTCTGGATTGTTTATCCTGCAGTAGATTGATTGTTTGAACCAGTAAAATAAAAACAAACTCACAAAAACTTGCTGGCAAAAACCACAATTCTCATTTACACATATACCAGTTCTAAGCACACATGGTGTGGGGCCTATATTTTAGCTTGATTTCCTTATTTTTGTATGCTCATTACTCAGCCCCCATATATTTTCTACCAAAGTCGTTTGGCACACTTCATTTATTTTAACGTTCAGTGTAAGTATTGTTGGATTCTGTGAGAATATTTTTTCTATCATTACCAGAAATCAAGCTTATCTTTAATGCCCTTCTGGCTCTCAACAGATGATGTGTACTCGCAGGAACTTGTGTTTTCAAAGTGTAGATTTACATTTCAGAAAATAATTGCAAATCTAAGATGGAGTTTGTTTTGAAATCTCCACATTTTTAATAATTGATCAATGCAGACGATTCTAGCTGAATTCTCAACCATCTCAAGTTCTCAAAGAAAAAGAACCAACAGTGCGAACTCATCATCACTACGTACACAGAGGGAGGTCAGTTAGACCGCCTCTCCGTGGCTTGACCACTTGAAAATAAAACCACTTCGGCCTCTTGTGGACAGACCCCATTCGTTTTCAATGGACGTTGACCACGTCAGTTGACCAATGGATCGGGGTACCCTACCCAGTTTATTGTGTCTCAGAAATTGTGTACTTTTTCACTTGAGCCAGATGGGGGTCAGTTCCGATTCCCCTTATTTTAACAAGGGCCTATACATGTAGGCTCAAATAGATGGGGTTCTTCCAGGTGTCATACCAGGGGAGTGTTTCACAAAGACTAAGATCGATTTTAAGATGGACTTATCTATGGCAGGCCATTCATGCCACTGTTTGCTCTCACCATTATGATCTTATTTTCCTTCAATAATGAATTATCAAAAAATGTAAAATCCGTAGATTTGTGACCATGATTTGTACGTCCCTTGAGAGACCAATGCCAGTATAAATGATGAGAGCAAACAGTGGCATGAACAGCCTGCCATAGTACATGTACAAGTCCAACTTATGTTGATCTTAGTCTTTGTGAAACATCCCCCCCCCCCCCATGGATATATACAAGAATTGTATATAGCTACACAATGTAATACGATAAGTTCCTGTAATTATCTTTCTCTAGTCTGAAAGTCGTGTAACAAAACGTTGTATAGTGAAATGCACGTCTGCTGAACATAGCTTCCAACGAAAAGTCAATGAACAATTAGGGTCCCAAATGGCAACAAGGTTTGTTCATAAAAACGCATTACAATTCTAGAAATATACATGCAGGATTAAGAAAACTAAATGACTTAAACTGTAACTTAAAGAACAATGGACAATGGTCAAATATTGGTAGAAATTAGACTAAGCACAACCATTTGCTTGGTTGGCTGAAGACGCAAAATGACTCCAAGACTCCAGACATTGCTGCATCTCTGTAATGAGCAATTGTGAGAAGACAGGTATGCCACCATTGCATAAAAAACATCATTACAAGAGAAAGAGGGCCATTAACACTGCTGGAGTCTTCAGGTATTGAATGCCTCAGCAAACTGAGTGAAACCGGTACTGTCGGCTGAGAGCAAAAAAGGGGGGAGGGGTCTTAAAATCAGAGACTTTGACACAGATCTAATGTCCTTCTGGACTCTCAGAAGGGGATAAATTACTTTTGCTATGAATATAGCAACAACTACACATCACATTGAGCACATTATCAAAAATCAACATGGCTTCCCCAACATGTATCCTTATCATTTCCTTCAGTATAACCGCACCCGTCCAAAATTTGTCAAGATTCCCCCATTTTGCCTCTCTCGACCCTGGTGTAGATTACTAGGTGCCTTAATTATCAGTTAAACCATTCATGTTTTCTAGGTTGATAAATCAGTTATTAGTACATTAACATCTCTATACATGTAGCATGCTACATGTATGTAATTTGACAATTATGTGAACCAGTGGTATTATTTTTTGTTCACATTTGCTTCTAAAACTTAAAAGGTTCATATTAAGGTTTTTTCTTTACAAAATCCAAGAAAGCATCTTTATTTTTCATTGGGGTTCATTTGGGTGTCAGTGCCACTTTGGCGAACATCAACACCACAGTAAATTCATACTGCATGTGTACGCACTGCAGCGTATCAACCAGTTCTTCAAAGGAAATCATTTCAGACAACTCCTGTCACCGTACGTTCATCTCTCGTCAAATTTCAAAAAGCTCATGATCCTTTTTTTTCTTCATGATATGTCAAAGTTTATCACATAACCAGAAACACATTTGTCTGTTAAAGGCAATCAACACATGAAGCGATTTTTGCAATTTGAAAGAAACCATTCGCAGGTCCTTAATCTAACCTGTCATTGAAGTTGTGCAAATAGTATTATACTGTTATGTAGTCGTATAAGACCAGCAAAAATATCTTAAAATTTGAAATCTTTGCAAAATCCTACAACAAAGGCATATGGACACATGCAACATGTCAAAGAATCAAGAATGACTATGAAAATAATTAATTATTAGATTAGAGTTGGGTTTTGATACTGATTAAAGAAATTTTAAATAAATTGTCATGGTATCTTTGTAAATGATGTCTTGCAAGTTTCTTTTACATCCATGTAAGCAATGGGGAAAAGAACTCCTATACCCTTTATAATACCATGAAATTAGCTATCCAAGACCTCAGTCTTTTCTTAAAACACTTGCTGAGCAGTTGCTAAATTACTTAATTGACACAAGTAGTTTCTTTGGCTCCAGAAGAAGAAGCAAAGAAAGATAATTCACATTCTACAAAACATTAGCAGCAGTCATGTTTTCCATCAGTTTATATAGCCTCAGATGTTCGACGACCGGAGTGCCCCAACTGTCTCTGATACCTCCCACAAAATTTCCGGACACGGCATCACCCACAAGGTGCAACTGGGGATGTTGCCAATTTGGCTTCCCAAAAAGAATGATACACGTCCAAGATCATTGAAGAAGCAACAGATATCCCGCATATGTACAACTGTATCAGTAGCTTTGATTTGCTACTTGTTTTTTTTTTTTTTTTAGGTGGGAATTTCTTTCATCACAATGATATTAATTTTGGTCTGCTTGCATATCATGCCTACCAGTATATTGCGATTAAAACTCTACAATTTTCATTTTATTCTCTTGACACATTCATGATTTAACATATGCCACCAATTATAACAACAATTTTTCTTTGGGTAGAAGACACTGACACTGTGGTTATCGAGAATCGGCAAAAGAGTCTAATCTTTTGATTACCCATGAAACAATTGTTACATATGACACCATAACAAATTATTCTTTGTTTATACCCGATGGAAAAAAGTTGACAAAACAATACGAGTCGACGACCATGAATCTGCACGTGCGGCTTTGCCCTCAAAGCAACCATTTTCTAATGAGTAGGTCTAGACTTCGTTTCCTCTGGCTATTCAACATGAGGGGCATTTTACACTGCAAGTAAAAATCAATGTTTTTCTCACATCCTGATTTCTCCCTAAGATTTGCTAGAAAACTACTAATAAGCGTGACAAAAAACCCAAATGGATATACCCACCCCTACATGCAAGCCGACATTCCACCAGTACACACACCAAAAACAAGAATTATTATTCAAAAAAAATAATGAGTTTTACAGTAGTGTCAAATAGTAGTTTAAAAAAATATGGATTTTCAAACTGGTTTTCTGCAATGTGAATGGGCCTACGTATGGAAGAGTATACCTGCATGCCTGTACAACAGTAAACCAGCTTTGTGGACTGGATAGACTAAAGACTTTCCCTAAGACTTTGGGAAAACTTCTTAAAGGCTGTGTTTAAACTTGTTATGTCATGTTTACAATCTTGACAATGGGGATTTACACAACAAGGAAGGTTTAGTTCCTGTTTTCTTCTATTCCTCCATCCCCTTTTTTCTGATGGTTGTGGTTATAAGAATGATGGATGGGTTCGGAATATGGTCAATACCGGGTGGTGACCATGAACATGATTCCTCAGGCTCTGGAAGACCTCACCCTGAACTGTTCAACCTGAAATCTTATTAATAAGATGTATAATAAATAGGGTTTTTTTACTATTCAAGTGTGTATGTAATTTAAACCATTTAACTCCAAACTTGAACTTGCAAAGAGACAAACATGATAATGATAATAATAATAATAATAATAATATTCCAATGTTATATAACGCTAAATAAAAATGTCTCTAAGCTCTTTATAGATAATAATAATAATAATACATAACATTTATTAGGCGCTTAATACTGATGTTTCTAAGCGCACAGTGTTCTGATTAAGAGAAGACTATAACCCGTAGAATTAAATTAAATTAGAAAAAAAAGCAAAAATACAAAAGTAACATAGATAAGGTAAGAAAAACAGTGGCAATCAACTAAATAAAGACAAATATGGTGCGCACCTCCATTGACCGACGCACAACTGCAATTTACAATTTGAAAAGATAGGTTTTGAGTAGAGATTTGAATTGAGATACAGAGGGGGCGCAGTGAATAAAGGCGGGCAGTTTGTTCCAGAGAGCGGGGGCAATAACTGAAAAGGCGCGGTCACCATACCGGGTGTTAGTGCGGGGTCCAGGTGTTAACAGTAATGTGGAAGATGAACGAAGTGTTCGTGACGACGTACGGGAACGTAAGGATATGAGATCGGAAAGGTAAGAGGGGGCTAAGCCATTGATAGCTTTGTAGCACAGGAGAAGAATTTTGAAGGATATGCGGTGGTGAATTTTAAGCCAATGTAGTGAGTTCAATATTGGAGTTATGTGCTCTGATTTACGCGAGAGAGTCACAAGCCGAGCAGCATGTGACTCTCCCAGAACCAAAACATGACTGGAATAAAGTACTTCTTACTTCAGAGATATGAGCTTTAGTCTAGAGGGTTCTAAAAGCTTCAGCAACACTTGCCCTACACTAACCCAATTCAAAAGCCTGTACCTTACCCTATCCCTGACACTGTAAATCTTACTATAGTGTATCAGTGCAACCCTAACCTGAACCTTATACCTTGACAAAAATCAAGCCCCAGAAAAGTAACCTGAGGAAACTTTCAGTCACCATTCACCCTTTAAAAAAAATTGTCAAGGAGCAACTTTTGCAACAACAGCAACCAATTGATGCATATCTTACAAGAAAAAATTCAAATTACTTTAGAACATCAGATGAATACACATACAACCTCCAGACTGTACAAGGTGTTATGGCATCATTGAAATATATACAGGTACGGCGCCATGTCACTCACATCACGTTTGCATAAAAAGATAAAACCTGGGCCACTTTACAGTTTCTTTTCTTTCCACTCCATCTCTTAAGAATTGTTGAACAAGTGTCATGTTTGTGGCTCTCTGTTTACTTCTGGGATTACCAACACCTATAGGTATGGATTGGTGACATGGGGTTTATTTTAGCTAAAGATAAGGCCTGTCCTCATCAGCTCGAGTTTGCCAAATAACCCACTATTTTAACTATCCAGTTTGCAAATTAACCAGTCAATTTGCGGCTTCATCAGCCCAAAATATCCCGATATTTAGGAAATAGCTGGCTAATTTGCGCCTGTCAGAGCTAGTTTGTGATGAGTGTACATGTCGGTGAAGCCGCAATTTCAAGCTTCGGGATAATATCCAGAGTCTGAAAATAGCGGGTTATTTGGCAAACTCGAGCTGATGAAGGCCGGTCTATAAGGGACAGAATTTCCACCTGCAGATTAAAAGTGGGTATACTATTGTCCAACATGAAGAACTAGTTGAGGGAATCTGGATTGGAGCTTTAAAAAATGTTTGTCATCATTAAGTATTGTAATCTATTCATAGCCATTCTCACTCTTTGTCAATCTGTCTGTCAATCTGATATTTAGGAAATAGCTGGCTAATTTGCGCCTGTCAGAGCTAGTTTGTGATGAGTGTACATGTCGGTGAAGCCGCAATTTCAAGCTTCGGGATAATATCCAGAGTCTGAAAATAGCGGGTTATTTGGCCGGTGAAGGCCGGTCTATAAGGGACAGAATTTCCACCTGCAGATTAAAAGTGGGTATACTATTGTCCAACATGAAGAACTAGTTGAGGGAATCTGGATTGGAGCTTTAAAAAATGTTTGTCATCATTAAGTATTGTAATCTATTCATAGCCATTCTCACTCTTTGTCAATCTGTCTACTTCTCTACTTCTCTTCCTCTCTCTCTCTCTTCCTCTCTCTCTCTCTCTCCCTCACACCCCCCCCCCCCCCCCCTCTAACGCTTGCTTTCTAATTTCTCTGCCTTTTAAGTGTGAAGTGATAAATAAATAAATGCTCATTTCAAGCAAAATACCTCAGTTTTGCACATTTTTCCTGTCACTATATGCTTTCTCCTTCTTATTCCTATCCTGAATGCCACATTTTTATTCAACTTTGTCCAACAATCATGATGTACATGAGAGATAATTACATGAAGGTTTATTAACAGATCGTAGGGAAATAGTTTGAATAATAAATTTTGCATAACAATGTTCACCCTGTAAGTTTTCCCTTGGCCTAACTGTCAAAATAAGACATTGAAAATGTGTCTATTCTTAGAACTAGGAGAAGAGGATTTACAATTCAAAGTGCATGTAAGCCTAGTACTAGAAAATCCTATTACAATCTCTCTTTCTTGACATGCAACTTTTGGGGAGGGCCGGCTGGTTGCACATACAGTAGTAAGGTTTAATCCAAATCTCTTTTTTGATACCGTCGCTAGGATGCACATGTAAATTACCCATGTCTGTATATATGAGGCTTCCATGGATGTTATATCGAAACACACAGGTGCGAACCATTCAAAAAGAAGAATATATAACTGGTATGTAGTAATCCCTGCAATACAGGCTTTATTATGTGCGTTTTTTTTCTACTGAACCCGAAAATAATTCAAACTCCTGTAAAACCAGAAAGTCGCAACATGGAACTTTCAGTAATTGGTTTAGTACATGCGTATGCAAGCTTCAAAGTAAGAAGCATTTGCAAATTAAAAAAATTTAGTGTTGTGTTGACTGTGATTCAATCATTTTGTGACAAGAAAGTTTTAAAAATCTGAACCACTCGCTATTCATGAACATTCAATAAATGTGAAAGCATCCGGTTTTACAGTACACATGTACACGCACAAAGCATTGCTGTCCTAATAATAGAACCGAAAAGTCATCTGATATCATGTCTATGACCACATCCTATTCGCTTTAAAAATACAGAGGGAGTATTTTGACTTTTCATGGTCGTCCTACGGGGAAAGAGTCCTCGCCAGTCTCTTGCGGCATATCAGGAGATAATTCAGACAAAAATCATACCGAATTAGCCTTTCGTTTGATTCCTTATGAATCACACTAAAACAACATGAGCCGACAAAATGACACGGGCAATGAGCTTGAATTGCATGCATCCTGCTACACATTAACGAATCTCAGAGCGCCTTGGTGAGTTTTGTTCTTCTTCTTCTGCTTTCGATCTGTTACGCTTTGATTTAGCCGTTATTTTCAGACTGCATTTCCTGAATTCTGCCCATCAATTTACCAATTTCATGACACATTTATTCTGACTTGACGCTGGAAATGGCCTTGTGCATCATTTCCCCTTTCTTAGTCTTACCTCCAGGCACTTCTTATGAAGAGTCTGGAGTTTCCTGTCATACCAAATGAAAACAAGTTTGTCAGTAGTTGGTCATTTAGAGAAATATAGTAAAAGATGGCAGCAATTCTGACCTCTTTTTCTAAAAAAGCATATCTTTCAAAATATAAATGAGTAAGCAGAATATTACTTTTTTCCCCCAAGTTAAAATTGTACAATCATTATATCCCTTCCATATCAACAACCTAACTCCTGGATAATTATCAATGACAAACTTTCACATTCCAGACAAGATAAATTCATACACCCAAGGTTGACACTTCTACATGAAATATACCGGCTTCCTCTAATCTTTTCTCATCTCCCCCAACATCTCATTAATATAATTTCAACTTTGTAATATCGTCACTGAAACCCCCCCCCCCCAAAAAAAAAGGAAAAAAAACAAACAACAAAAACAGAAAATAGTCTAGGGTTATCAAAGCTCTTGCTAAATTAGGCATCATAATATTCACTGTAAAGATGCTGGCAGAGATAAAAATGCAAATAAGATGTAAGACAAATCCGATAAATCTCTAAGCCTTCACAAGTTCAGCTTATCGATATTTGACATATTGATTTTGATGGCCGTTTCTGTTCTGAATTAGAACATGGTGCCAGGCCATAAATAATCAGGAAGAGCTTTCTTCCTTTGTGGACGGATCCAGTTGCCTTCTTACAAGAACATTGTACCATGCTGAAGGTCTCCTTCAGTCTCTCTGGACTCGTTCTTTTTCAGTCTCTCTCGGTCTCTCTCAGTTTCTCTCTATCTTTCTCTGTCTCTCTTAGCCTTTTCTCGGTTTCTTTTAATAGTCTCTCTTAGTTTTTGCTCGCTCTCATCTATCTCTGTCTTTCTTGTCTGTCTATCTATCTATCTATCTATATGTCCCTCCCTCCCTCTCTCTCTCTCTCTCTCTCTCTCTCTCTCTCTCTCTCTCTCTCTCTCTCCCTCTCTCTATCTATCCCTCTCTCTCCCTATTTGTCTTTCCAGCAGTTTTTTTTCACAAGAGATGAACATTTGTACAAAGAAATGTAGTGAATACATACATGTACAACAGGAAGGAGTACACAGTATTAAGTAAGATCATTCAGCATGATTTATATCCAATCAACTCTAACCTTGGGCTTATATCACTTTCTTAAAGCACAACCTTGATTAAAAGATTAAAAGATAATAACTTTGAGCAATTCTATACTCAAATCTCTGATTTTTCCAATTGATTTGATCAAGAAAGTTTATTGCCCCTGCCTATTTTGGAAAATGAATGGGGCCCATGCACATAGACATCAATATTTCACAGCAGATCCTCATTGGAAAAGGTTACCGTGGATGCCTACGCATTTGGCTTTCGACAAGATGAAGGCAAGAGAGACAGTTAAAGCCCTGACTGGATATTAGAGGAAACAACTCAATTTAGATGTGCTTACAGCATATTGCAAACCGTATAAAAAAACTGGATACGATTGATAAATCCACCAAATTTGAAATTTTAAAAGACTTCACTGTGCTAGATACTTGTTACTTTAAAAATGACCTACAGATGCAGGAAAAGATTTGTTTCAAAAGGATTTTAATGTTTTGAGGGAAAGTAACTTGTAGCGATTTGACAATTTGAACTGCCGTGTACAGAATATCATTTTTTTTCTTCAAATCTAAATGAGTGCTTCAAAATTAGTGCTATTGAATTAGATTTACATTAATATTTGGGGCCAGTCACCACGAAACGAGTCCAGTGTCGCATTAGGCTCAATCGTAGTAATAGCGATGTATAGTGTGTATGTACTGAAAATTGACCCACCTACCACATTTAAGATTTTTCCAAAAATCGACTTATTAATGTCTTGTAGTTTATGTCCCCAGAGCTTAGGTCACGAAAATATCTCCTTCTAACATTTTTGGGCAAATAATATAGGCTATGTAATCTGAAATTATCACGAAAATGATGCATTTTTAAAGAATAAAGCACGATTTTGTTTATAAAGTCCAATTAGGTTTTTGTTAATATTTCTGGATATAATTTATCAATTTTAATGTGTGACCCCTTCATTTAAAGCTTACTTAATGTAGATTCATATAATACTTAAAAACAGGAATAAAAATTTTGACCTACTGGACTCATTGCGTGGTGACAGGCCCCATTTGTTTTATCTTCAATGATGAAAACGTGTTTCACAAGAGCTAACGCATGATACATTATAAATAAGTTGATAAAACTTTATTATCTAACCATGTATATCACAGTTTAACGACTCGTTCTGCCACTTCTTAACACAATATTTTCACTCTGAGCTGGGAATGTATCGAGGCGAAACGGGACTAAATATAGATTTCATCAGGGAGTACACCCAATCGCCTTCTTTTTCAGCGCTTCCTCCTAAGCGCTACCGACGACAGACGATACATGGGTACTTCCAGGCCCGCTAGTGATTCTTTGAGAGCAGACAGTGTTTCCTTCCCTTCTAATATAAGGCCTCTGTTCTATATACATACTGGTAGTCTTCTTAAATGCATTTTCTCTGAGGCAAACTAAGCTCTACTAGGGCAAGTGGACAAGCGAGAGAATCAGGGCAAAAATACCCAGGAGAAGGAACGATTTAGCTCTGGAACGCTCACCTACAAAAATGTGCGAACGCGATTTCTATGAGACATAGGGTGTTGAAATTTTCGAAAATTGTTGCAAATGTGCTACAAGAATGTCTAACCTCATTCTTGATTAATAATGAGCTTGTGTTTTTCATTTTAAAAATTCGATTTTACCAGTGACATATCTAGTCACATGAGTGGAAATTGTTTAAGAAGACCTTGAGCATTACAATATGCTCTCAAGAATCATCACAATGATGATCTTTTCCCCTTTTTTTCATGTCTTCCGTGACTGAGGGGTGGATCAAGGTTCAAACGATAATTGACATTTAAAAAGCCTGTCTGAACTCTCGCTTCTCCCCCATCTTGACATGTGTTGCACATCTTTTGTCGATTTCGACCGACCGACTACCATTTTTTTGTTTGGGTCATATCCTCTCGAATTCATGTTGAGAAGGGTGAAGCCTTATAATACAGCCTGAGTTCATCTCTGCAGGGAGCAGGCAGGATATAGTTAACATGATTAAAGTGCGATCGACTTCTTTTGCTTTTTGTAATACCGGCTCAGACAGACGTGATGAAAAAGCTTAGCAGAATGTGACCAGAAGCTGTACATGAGCAACATTTTTAAAGGGACTCTCCACATCATTTTAAGGCTCTGATGAATTACATGCATCTATCCAAAATGCTTAAGAAATCAGGATAACCATCAAAACAAACATCACTGACAATATTCATTATTTTTCTCAAATTTATATTGGTTATTTTGATAAATATTTCAGGGAACCTTTACAAGATTGCTCACGCTGTGGCAAAATGTCTATATGTAGCTTTTCAAGAACATTTCTTTTACTACGTGTATTTAAGTGAGAACAATATATACCAGCTGCTTTTTGTAAAATTTCAGGAAACACCAACAGATTCATAGCAGACATGATTCCGCAGAGAGCATCGTCCACCGAAGAGAAAGAGAAAAGTTAATTGTGTATTAAAGAGATAAGAGATCCCAGCATGAAATCACAAACACAAAGAAGTGTATGTACATCAAAACAATAGCAATGTTTGAAGGATATTTGAAAGTTAATTTGGGTAAATGTCAATGCCATAGAATGGTTATGACATATCCTCCTTCTATTCCAAAAGGTTTAGACCGACTTGTACTCAAACACACACTTTATGTCATAAACTATAATACATACAGCATACCGGTATGCAGTATTTACAATTATTGTATTATTTCTTTTTAAATGAAAAATATTTAAATCTTTACAATCTACATCTTTTTACATCATTAATACTGTTTTGGTCCTTCATCAAAATCATTTCCAAGATAATTTCCTTTTTTAAACTGTAGAAAAATTAGACTGCTCTCTTTAATAGGCTAGAGACATCGTTTAAGAAACTGATTTCGGCTTTCATATTTACACATACGATTAAATTAGCACACATGCAATACTTTACTTTAGGACTCTTCTCATAAAATGCATTCCCATGTACAGTGTACCGGTACATGAATATGTATTCACATGGTTTTGCCGGGCTGAATTCCATTTTTGACCTGATTAGTGGGAAGGAAGGGAGGGGTTCTGAATGAACCCCTTTCACGCATAAAAATAGGTCAGAAAATTGAGATTGCACTTGGGGCATCAATCGAAGGACAACATTCAGAACAGTACATGTGAGATTAGCCTATATCCGAGTCTGTAATATTCATTTGCCAACAGCACTTACTCTATTTAATGATTGTACAATAATGTGCATGTACCTACAGTCATATGGTAGACTCAATGCTGAATCTTTTTTTTCTTCATAGGGAATCAGATTGACATTTAAGGGTCTGTCAACTCTGTATGGTTGTAGGGTTGCATGGGCCCTCTTTTAGAATTTTAAAATTATGGGGGCTGGAGTTACAATTAAGGGGATGGGGGGAGGGGGGGGGGGGGGTGAACCTGGCACCTATTATTGTCAGCCCTGCTGATAAACAAATATATATTAACATAGAAATATGAACATGAAGATGATTATAATACATGTATGTTGTGTTGTGAGCCAGAAAGACATTATATATCTCTCTCTCAGCTGATGGAATAACATACATGTATATACGTCATCTCCATGTCAAAGACCCCTTGACAAAATAAACACAATGATCATATCAAGACCTTGTATACCAGTATTGAGAACTAGAGGGACATTAATGATCGCCTGGAAGGACATTCATGCAGCAGATGAAATGATGAATATGTCTTCTTCATGTCTCATATCGCTGATACATAAACATCAAGATGATATGAGTACATTATCAGGCGAGAACTAGAAGGACATGAATGTCTAAAGAACATTAATGCCCAAAGGACGTTTGTGCAGCAAATGAAATGATGAATACATCATCTTCATGTCTCAGATCTCCGCTATATAAACATAAAGATGATATCAAAACATTATCTGGGAGAACTAGAAGGACATTATACCCAAAGATCACTAATATCCAAAAAGGACGTTTGTGCAGCAAATGAGATGATGAATACGTCATCTTCATGTCTGGGATCTTAGCTATGATATAAACATAAAGATGATATCAAAACATTATCTGGGGAGACCTAGAAAGACATTAATGCCCAAAGATCATTACTACCCAAAAGGACGTTTGTGCAGCAAATGAGATGATGAATACATCATCTTCATGTCTGGGATCTCCCAGTACTATATAAACATAAAACGATGATCACGATACATCATCTCCATGTTTATATCTCCAAGATCTGCGACATAAACAGAATGAGTAATGGAACTCATTAGCCGGTGAGATAATGCATGCCATTGTGCCCCTGAATGAGGGGGCTCTGTACAACCCAAGGGTTCTATTCCGCCACACAAGACATCTCAAACATCCCAAAATTCTGTGAAACATTTGGAAAATGTCAACTTTGCTCCTGGGGCTGGGACTTGATGATCTTGTAATGGATTGAGGACATCCATCTGTACATGACTATCTGACAAGGTGACGATAAAACCTTTGACAAGCACAGAATACTTTTAGAATGGGAGAAGCGCAGGTGATCATTTCAATTTCAAAGCTTGCTATATTTATCAAAGATACATGTTATCTTGAAATATATCAATAACAAAAAAGAAAAGTTTTCTTTCTCTTCCATTTTTGCAGGTTCTGTCCAACACCCTAAGGTGTCTAGTAGAATTAAATTATTCCAGTGGGATAAACTTGAATGCATCCAATTTAACACCCAAAGGTATCCATTCCCTACTGTATTGCAGGTTTTAATAATCCACTGGTAAAATTGGTATTAATCTGAAGCCATATATTAATTAAATGTCAAAGGTGATTTTGGACCTCAAACTTACATTCATTCTTGGATATCTTCTTTCTTTTTTTTTGGGGGGGGGGGGTTGAAGAATTCATGGAGGCAAAGTTATCTATATCCCGCTGCTTTTATGTTTAGTTTTAGGGATATATGTTAGGAAAAATGATGAATACAGTTATAGATGGAACATCTTTAGGCCCTGTAAACTGGATATTCCCAAAGCACTAAGAACTGACAAAACAACCGATTCTTAACATTTTCATCAGCACGCTGTAAGTTTCGTCTTCACCATAGTTTTCCTAATACTTCAAACCCCTGCCTAAATGGAGAGACATACGCTTGTCTAATACTGTAGTTGCCACATCAGAGTGAGGAAATCCATTACTATAAAGTACCCTTGGTTTCAAAAATGTGACCTCAGTTACATTTGATTGGTGACATTTGCTACATGTAGGTGACTTAATTACTCAGGGCTATATACATTTTGCCAAAGATAGGGTTGGTGTTGTGATTGGGTTGTTTTAGCAAGGGTTAAGGGTTTAAAATGTTGAAACAGGTTGGCCAGGGGTTGAAGTTCAGATTTATTTAGTTTAAGGAAATAACCACAAAGCAATTGACACTGGATCACAAGTAGTACAACTATTCCCAAACATATTATACTCAAACTTGCCTCACTGCATGGACAGAATCTTCAAGCTCTGCATGACCTGAGTTTGCCCCGAGGACCCCTGTGCAGACACACTGCATGACTTGCACCCCTGTCTTAATGGAGCAACTTATTGCTTAATGAGAGCATGGTGGCTACTCTCAAAGTTGCCACGTCAAACAAAATTACTTGCGCTCCGAGATCAGATCCTCCAAGCCATGAATGAAGTAGCGTAATCTTCGACACTTGAGAATCCGTCCAGGATGTGAGTGAAGTCTTCAGCAGGTAAATTGGCAACATAAAGATAGAATTGTATATTTTTAGTTTTTGATGGAATGTTTGCTCTTCTTTTGACGATATGGCCGGAGCCTGGAGAGTACTTCATTCAACAGTAGTTCGACAGAGTAGAAGATGAAAGTGAAATGATAAATTGACTGATTCAATTTGATGTTCAAGAATAGAAAAAGAATGAATGATATTGACTTAATGTATAAGAACATGACTATGAATAACTAGTCCTTACTTGAAAGATTAATTTATCCTCATTATGTCAGTATGTAGACGCAGCTAAATTACAGTGCGTGTATTCCTGTAATTCTTGGCAAACCATAAAAGTACAAGGCTAGGAATTTACAAAAGATTTCTTGCACTACATGTTACATATATCTCAAGAGTGTCTATGACCATTGCAATAATATATTACGACAACACATGTAGAGAAGGGTATCAAACCAACCAGTTATCCGACTCCCTGATCAAAACGATCATCCCCCTCCATGTAAACGCTAACGGCTCATCCCCCTCCATGTAAACGCTAACGGCTATGGTGTCTAAATGCCATACCAGATTATCTGTCAAGCAGGATGAGTTTACTTAAGCCTGGCTTTATTTCATCACCATGATAATTCAAGCATAGAAGCCAAGGCGTTTGACCTACTTGGCTCAAAACAAGATTAAGAATCCATGACCGGTGTTTTCTCTTCACGCCTTTCTGTTCTATGAATGTGAGATGGTGTGTGTGTGGTGCTAATGGCTGCTCAATAGTCACAGAGCTATTTAGACCGGGTTACAAAAACTATCTTTTCAAAATACAACACCTCTAAACTTGGACCTATTTCTCTCCTGAGGAACTCTACCAGAGAACCAATGTGAGCAGAAGTTAAACAGATATTAATAGGGACTTTTAGCTTTACACGACGAGAGCGTGGACTGCCGCCTGTGACATTGTGTTAAGGCACTAGCTGGGCCGTGCCTGACAGTGCCTTAAAAGGACGTCACATTACCTTAAAAGGATGTCACGCATGGCGGTCCATGTTCTCAGCGTGTAAATCTAAAAGTCCCTAATGAAGAAGAAAGAGGACTTAAGATGAAACCTTATAATGACAAGTTGCCATTTTTTTCTTCTAATGCTGGTCATATCTTGGAAAAGACACACACAAAGGAATTTTTCTTAACATAAAGGCCTACTGCTAAGAAGTGAATGAGAAAAAAATTTACAAAAAAATTACAAAAATATTCAACAATATCATGACCCATGCTATATTATTTACATTAAATTCATAAACTGATAGGCATAAACACACTACATATTCTACAAGTATTGCACTGATTCTGAATGGGGATATTCTGAATACCGTACTTCTATTCATTTCATTGACTTTTTTTTCTTCAAAAAATGGATCTTACAGAAGAACGTTTAGTGGATTCCATAGGGAATAGGGATCTGCCATGCTTTCTGCTCAGGTCATTTTCACTTTAAAGACAATGGCTATTAAATATGCTTTCAGGTTTTGTTGACAGACTTGCAGAGTAAAATCGCCCAAGCAATGCATGATTTGTCTGTCTTCATTAATAGTACTGGTAAGATCTTAGGAATCTGGGTTCGTCTGAGCGCTTCAAGTGATTCAAGGTATTCGAGGGATTCAACCAGCTAAAAAATATTTTCCCCTCCCCAGCTTTCTCCCTTCCCTACCCAAGGGCAATAACCCTCTGCTAAACTTCGACTAACTTCCTAGCCCAGGGGAACTCAGAGAAAATTATCAATGCTCGTGCATCGACAGAGTGATTTATGGGATAGTACTAGTAGAGAGAGGTACGCAAGCATGTCTGTATGTAAGCATGACGCGAAGGTTTCTGTACTTGAAAATGCACTTGAAACACACATGGGGAAAGTATGTCCACCTAATGATACATGAAGGCCCTGTTAAAAGTAGCATTTGGTAAATGAATCAAAATTATTTCATATACCGCAGCTCGTGACAGGATTAATTATGCACAGGACTACACATGCACATCTGGGTGTAGATGCAAGCATGCAGAAGCAGGAAAGAATAGCAGATAATCAGATGGGAGATTTCAGGGATCACACATGGTTTCTAAATATCAACACAAACTCCACCCAGTTCAAAAGTTCATAGCATCTTCAAGAAATTAAGCCCTTCTAATGTTCTTCTTGATAATCAGGATAAAGGAAGATTGAAACAAATTAGAAACCAAGCCCAAATGAATTATTTTTCCTCCATCAGTTCATTTCTATGTAATTGTTTGTGAAGTTCTTGCCAGAATGAATATTACAAAAAACTTTTGAAAGATAATAATTTGCATTCAGCAGCTTTCAGAATATTATACTAAAAGGAGTGGGCTAAAAATGTTGAAACAATTAAATACGATGCTTGTCATACGAAAAAGAATCTGGTAGAAAGTTTACTGAACATTCAAAGCAAAAATCACTAAATGGAGTGAACTCCAAATGTTTTAATATTTTAAAGGGAAGTTTAAATTGAAATATGTTAATTTCATCAAATTTTGCAACTTTCACAGATATTTGACAATTTAAATATGTTCATTTAAATCAACGAGTGGAACGTTTGTGACAGAGAATCATAAGGTTCATGTCACTCCCATTAACACCTCATTCACTTAGCAAGCCCACATGTATGGTGTCCTTAAAAGTGAAATATTGGTGGAGTGGTCCCACAAGGGAGGAGACCTCTGAGGCAGAGAGCTCTTGGTGGAGACTGGGTGGCGTCTGGACCACTCTGGCTAGAGGCTGGAGGTCAGTGGGTAAGGGGAGGGTACTTTAGAAAGACAGAGTTTGAAAGGGTGGGGGAAGAGAGATGGGCAGAAACATAAATAGAACTGAAACTGGCATGGAGACTAAAGAGAAACAAAGACAGACACACAGCAAGAGAGAGAAAAAAAGGAAGAGACAGAGAGACAGGTACAGAGACAGAGTGAGGGAGACAATGACAGAGTGAGGGAGAGGGTGAGAGAGAGACAGAAAGAGGGATACAGAGAGAGAAAGAGAGACAGACAGAGGGATACAGAGAGTGAGAGAGAGAGGGGAGAGAGAGAGAGAGATAGAGAGAGAGAGAGAGAGAGATAGAGAGAGAGAGAGAGAGAGAGAAGGAGAGAGAAAGAGGGAGAGAAAGACAGACAGACAGACGGACAGAACAACAGACACATCTGTTGAGAACCAAAAATAAGTGTTTATTGACAAGAATGCCTTTCTGGCTTTGAGAAGACATTACACATGATGCATTGTTTTCTACATAAATTTGGTGAAGAAACAACGAGAATGACATACCACATACAAGTACAAAAGAAAAAAAAGAACCTTATATTTGTTATCTTTATCTTTCTTCAAAGATACACAAATAATTTCAACTACAGAAAACTTTCTGAAATGCGAGTTTCAGGTCAGAGAAGATGGATGCAATCTTTGGAATTTGAACCATGAACACAGACAGCATTCATATCAAAAGATTTTTTTCTGGTTTGAAAGTCTTGTGAATTAAACAAAATACACAACCTCAAACAAACTATAAAATGAAGTCATCACTCTGCCGCGATTATTTATAGCCAAGAGAAACAAGATCAAGTCAACTTGCTGTCCAGGCATGGTACTTATAGATGGCATACTAGATAAGATCCAGATATTATGTAGGGTGATGACTTCTGGCTAAAAATAATTGAGTTATAGTTGCTGATCAGCTAGTGATAAGAAAAATAACCGATGATTCAAGTCCAGCTACATGTAAGATCAGAACAACATTATTTATCATCTGTTTTGATTTTCTATCACAAGCTCAGGACAGTGTATTGAAGATTTGACCTTGTGTGACCTTAGTAAAGTTAACATCATAAATTTATCTCCTGCTTTAGAAGTAAGCTCAGGTAAAGTGTTTCAAGGCTTCGTTATATCCATCTTGGTGAGGAATTGGTCGTTAAAACTTAAAAAACAAACACCAAGTAAGGATGAGGGCTGAGAAGAGGGACATTTCACGCCTCCCATATTTGTTGGGAGATCCTTGGATATAAAGAGCAATTTCATATCACAGTTTATGCTCCAAATTATATGTACCTTGACTAGAGTGGAGCTTTCTATAATAAATCATTGGAAGAGGAAAATCGTCCAGGTTTTGGGTTAACTTGAGGTGAGAAAAGACAGTTCCAACAAGATGGATGATTTTAATACACATGACAAATGAAAATGTACCCTTTTGAGCCAGATGGACATTAAAGGTATTACAAAGTTTTGGTATGGGGTCATGAATTTGGTTCAAATTAACATATTGGAAGCATATGCGTTCCTACAATATACATTGATCGTTGTCGCGGTCGAAATCGAGTCTCAAGTTATGAAATTATAAATAATAAACTCTTTTTGTTGTATAGCTCCCTCTCAAGGTCAAGATATTAATTTAGATATGAAACAATGTTTCTTGACTAAAATCGACCGATTAGCTATTCCCGTTTGAAAATTATATATCCAAACTACATATTCTGAGATTTCCATGGTCGCAGCTACCATTGTACGGCAACAGGCGCTATTTGAAATTTATCAAAATTTACCGGGAGCACCGCTAAATTTTTACATTCAATTTTTCTCGAAAACAAAAGTGTTTTAGGGGCCAATTTTTTTAGTGTTTATAATACATCCACAGGGGCATCCAAATATATAAAAATTGTAAAGATTTACTATCCACCCAATTTTCTAAATTTCCCAAAACTTTGTATTACCTTTAACTTGTGTCATTTTTACACAGATTGAGTGCCCTTCTGGCTCTCAACATCTTATGTAGGAGCAAAGTTTTTAGTTACTTGTAGTTGTACATGTACATCACTATAGATCACATCATCGATGCTTGTCCTATCTACAAATCCCCTCACAGTGCTTCTGGACTTCGAGAGCTTGATGATGAGACCATCAGTTGGCTAAATTAGGATATTCCTATTTAGATGATGTACATGTACACCTTGATATTCTTTGTATGAACTCTGTCATTGTCTGCACCATCATCCACTGTCACAACAATTTAGCCCATCCCAGTTTAGCTTGGAAAGGCTGCTTCAGGGATTACCTCAACAAGGTTCAAGGTTTGGTGGAAGCAGAAAGGCACTATAGTGTAAGATGATGGGAGCTACACAGTACTACCCTTCTGGCTCTCAGCAGACAATATACATGGCAGTCACATAAATAAGGGCATAATGATAATCATTTGATACATGTAGGGGGCAAATTCTGGTTCAGGGCAATTCATAGACTATTATAGGACCTTTTAACTGCAGATTATACTTCTTATCAAACTTCTCAATCACACAGCAGAGGAATTGGGATGAGTGATGCGACTCCAGCTTTCATTCCGCAATCAGACGGGGCACAAATAAATGCTCGCCTACCCCCCTTAGCCTAGGGAGAAACTATTACACTTCACAAATGTTTGGATTGCGTGTAGCGGTAGAGAAAAGAACTGAAGCAATGAAATGTTTTAATGGTGCCAGTAGTGAGGGGTTAGTTGACATAATACCTAGATTAAACAAATAAAAGCTCAGTCATTCTGCTTCCTGCAGTCTGCGGAAATGAAGTTTATATTCTTGGTCCACAAATATTGGATTTTTAAGAGGTCAAGTTATGTAGAACTACTGAAAGGGGGCGACCGATGATTCATTGAGTCAAGAAAGACCTTTCCCTTTGTTGTGAAGCATCTCCACTTGTCTAAAAGACAGCTTTCATTGTCAAAGAAAAATTAGGATTGAGCTGAGAAGTGATCGAGAAGCTATTAAAATTGCAATTGTCCTATGCAACCTACCTTGAGAAATTGTACGCTTGTACTAAGTTTTCACAAAGATAAGATTATTACAACACCTCTCATGAAGCCCATTTACATTTCAGAAATACCGTTTGAAAAACCATTTGAATAACCATTGGTTACTGGTAAAGTTTTTGTTGTGTCAATGGGTAGCTACCTAGCAACTCAAAAATGTGAAGAAAAGGAAACGTTTTTACTTACAGTGTAAATATAGCTATCATACATGTAAGTCTTTGAATGGAGGTTTATATTTTGCTCTTTTTTAATTCAAAGTGCATCTTTGATATCTATCCAAACCAAGATGATATCACAACCATTACTCACTTTTAAAAGTATATTCTCCTCAACAATACTAGCTAAAGCCTAAACAAAACTCAATTCTAAGACCCAACTTTTTTATTTCAATGCCTACAACCAGACGTTTCCATGATCGCATTCACAATTTTCAAATTCTTCCTACAAAAGATTGAATTCCGCAGAGATATTACCCTATAATTTGTTTCACACCACACAAACCTCACACATATTAGGGAGGGCGATTCACAATCAGGTTGAAAAAACAAATTCAAATTGCCCCAATTTGAAACCTCAATTTCTGGCGGTGAAATTGAGGTGACAGTGGGTTTCGAAATGATTTTTAAATCGAGTTTGAAATTGGATAGGCTTTTGTTTTGTTTTCAGAGGGGGGAGGGGCACAGATAAACTGGAAACTATTCTTTATATATCAAACACAATGGAAAGAACCTTAAAGGTAATACAAAGTTTTGGGAACTTTTGAAAATTGGGTGGATAGTGATTCTTTACAATTTTGATATATTTGGATGCCCCTGTGGATGCATTATAAGCACTAGAAAATTTAGCCCCTAAAACACTTCTGCTTTTGAGAAAAGTTGAATATAAAAATTTACCGGTGCTCCCGGTAAATTTTCATATATTTCAAATAGCGCCTACGGCCGTACAATGGTAGCTGCGACTATGAAAATCTCAGAATATGTAGTTGAGATATATAATTTCTAAACGAGATTAGCTAATTGGTCGATTTTAGTCAAGAAACATTGTTTTATAGATTAATTAATATCTTGACCTCGAGAGGGAGCTATACCACATAAAGAGTTTATTATTTAAAATTTCATAAGTTTGACTCAATTTCAACCGCGGCAATGATCACTGAATATTGTAGGATCGCATATGCTTCCAATATGTTAATTTGACCCCATACCAAATCTTTGTATTACCTTTAAGGCTTAAAGTACACAGTCTTTCATAAAACAACTGTGGTTTTGAGGTTGAAATGTCATTATTTGCATTTGTAAAAGCATATTTTTCTGCATTACTTTTAAACTTATGATCGTAAAATGATATTGCATACCGGTATATGGAAATTTCCTTATGAAAGAGCAAGAAAGAAGTAAAAATCTGTGCAATGTGACACAAGTTAAAACACTGCCGGGTATCGGTTGAATTAATGGAACAGAATCCATATTATGCTTTAGAAATTATGTAAAATTAATTTCCCAACAAAGTTTGGGATATTCTTGATTATTCGTAAGAGGCCTTCATGTACACTGTAGTCCTTAAAAAATGCATGTGGGTGATGTTCCTTATGCTGCATTTCTTTCTACCACCGAATCACAGTAATTAATATGAGCTTGCATGCAGACAGCAACAATCAGAAAATGAAGATGGCCAAAACTTTTAATGTCAGAATGACAAGGTTAATTTCCATCAAGAAAGAAATTAATTTCCTAAATGCAGTCCCACGCATGCGTGCTGCTGTTTGTTCCTTTCTATCACTAACTCAAGCTTGCATGCAGACATCAACAGTCACAACATGGAGAAGGCCAAAACTGTAAATGTCAGCATGAAAGTTTTATTTCCATCATGCACAAAATGATCGTTTGTTAAATATTATCTTAAACATCGATCCAAGGACTAGGGAAGTCTGACAATCCTCTTTCATTACCTAAATTTAGAAGGAGAACAAACACTGACTTCATGAGGGGCATTTACACTGCAAGCAAAAACCATTGGTTTTCTCATATTCTTAAGTTTTGTTGGAAGTTAAAATAGGCACCCCCCAAAAAAAGAATTGGAACAAACCCACATCTGGATTGTATTTTGGTTTTAAAGCCAGCGGAAAATCTGCCGATTTTGCAGTGTAAATGCTCGCACTCAAAAGACCAGAGAATTATTCCAGTTTTGGGGCAAGTCTCTCCTCGTGTCCTCCTATCACATGCAGAGCATTGACACGCCTCGCATGCGCAAAACGCACAAAAAAAAAAAAGGAATTATGAAACACTAACTTTTTTTACGGGATTTTCAAGTCGTGTAAATGGTAGATGTATTTGTTAAAATTATGTTTTTTTCAATTTTTTTTTTCTGCAATGTAAAAGGGCTTTCCAATATGTAACTTCCTCCAAGCCTGGCGGTTGGTCTACTAGATGACTTGTTACAGTCGGGTTACTCGAAATCTAATTTTCTCCCTGCGAGGCATCTAAATCGGGGCAGCCCTCATTATAAGGCTTGGAGATAATCTAATCTCAATTTCTCAAACAATCAATTACTGCTCTTGTAAAAAAAGTCTATATTGGGAAATATTTGTGGGCTTATCTGTCTATATGTACGAGAGAAAGAAACAGATAGAAATAGTGTGAGAGAGAGAGAGAGAGAGAGAGAGAGAGAGAGAGAGAGAGATACGCTGGTAACTTCAGGGTGCCATTCTCTTCCTTATGGGGCTGCTTTCTGCCAGGTAGACAACATTTTCAATGAAACAGTGAGCATGTTTCCCCAAGGGTATTTAAAGGGATTTAAAAAAAAATTATAAATAATGAGGAAAATTTCATGACTTTTTAAGAATTTGATTTCACTTCCACGACTTCCATTGGAGAAATATGAAGCTTGCGGTCTGTATAAAGCTCTTTAAAAGTTTGAGCTTAGTATTCTCAGGGCTTCTTGTGAGATGCAATACTGAAAAAATAACATTTTTGAAAGCATTTGTAATTGAGTAGATCAGTTCAAATGGTTGAATAGCATCAGCCTCTTTATGCTGGCATGAAATGACTACATTAACAGTGTATTAGAAACAATGACTAGTTCTACGTATCATCAAAGTTAGCGAGAGATATTACAAGGATTTCCATCATCCCTTTAACGACAACCAAGCTACCACTGAGCAGCGACCAATGTGTATGCAACAGGTTACCGCTGCACAGCATCCCGCGGCGCACACCAACTCCATACTTAGCGTGTAATTTGCGGTCTCTGATCAACTTCGGATGTACGGCGTACGCATCCCGAGCTGAATCAAGAAGCGCCCCCGCTGTGCCAATATTAGACAGGCGACCTCTCGCCCCGGGGGGCGCATCGCAGGGACATGCCACACATTTGGCCCCCAGATGACACATGCTGGGCCCAATGTTAGGGAGTGGTGACTAGATCCACAAATTGGGCTGGGATATCATGATTCCACAATTTGCAGCCCAATCTTGGTTGCAAGAAAAAGCTCGCTCTCGCCTCGCGTCTTTTGAGGTATATGATAGGGTTCACCACAAGGTTCAAGAAGTTACACAAATGAAGTTTGTGAATCAAAAGCAGACTCAATCATAATTCAATAAAAAGTGAAACAGCTAACAGATAATGTGATTTGCCTAATGGGGATCAAAAGTTGGCAGAAAGCTAAGCCAATGTTTACAAACAGAATTACTATTGATTCTAAAGTTAGATGGGGTATTTAACGAGGGGTATATACATGTACGTGCAGATTCAGGATATTCCAAATTGCGTCTTCAACTTTTGCCAATAAAGCAGTTTATTATTATAATACTACCAGAAAACATGATAAAAGGCATTTCGTTTCATTTGTGGCAAAGGGGTGTTTGATTTTTTGGAGGGCAATTTCTTGACTATTTCAAACATAAAATATATGAGGTATGCGACTGTCAATTTGGCTCGACAAGAAATTCCACATCATTTGTAAACATGAAATGAAAACCAGAAACATTGGTATGTGAAGTCAAATATTTAAAGACTGGTGTGTACATGTATTTATGAGTATAACTCCTTTCAGTCAAACAAAATCAATAGCACCAGCAATTTACTGCTAGGCACACTGTGAAAGTGGGCAACTTTCTTTTTCTTCAACGGAAATGAAAAGTCAACGACCGAACAATCGCACAAGTTGAGCCCTAAATCCTAAATCCAAACACGAAACATGATATCGGTGAAATGCCAATTGTTGTGACGATGAAAATCTTTTAACAGGCGCGTCATTCTGACACCTGGGCCAACGTCCCTTGAGTCGGTTCCATCGTCAGTCTTTCATAGTTTTCTTGAAAAGGTTCTGACGATATTTGCGTAAAGATTTACAGGTGCTGGCAGCCCAGCACATCCCAATGGTGGACATCGGCTCCCAAAAGGTTAAGCTCTCTGTGAGAGTTTATCCAATGGTTTAATTCATCCAGGTAGCACCTGTCTTGTTGAAAGACTTCACAAGTCCATGGAGGCCCCAAATATTTATGGAAACATTTTTTGTCTCTCATGGATGAAATTGAGATTGGGTGTCCTATGCAGTTTGGTCTTGGATCAGAACCTGATATCAAAATGTTCTTCTTACTAAGTTTACTGTGTGACACAGTGAGGAAATTTCATGCATGCACACCCATTTCACACTACAAAGCAGCCTGCAAAAGCTACAGGTAATGCCTGCAAGTGAACTGTTCACAAGCATTTCAAAGGCATGTACACTAACACTTGGCTAACAAGATATTTGAAAGGTTACGGTAATCAGGTCTGTGTGAACTCTTGAATGTTTGATCGGTGGACTACAGTTCACTATAATTTGTCAAAGTTTGCAGCACAAACCCTTTTCAGTCGCACTAGGAGATTATGATGAAGGCATACTGCATAGGCTCTGTACTCTAGCTGCTCCGGACAAAGCCAAAGACTGACAGAGCTAAGATTTGCTCAAAGGTTTAGGAATCGTAGCAAAGTGTCAAATTAGAGTCTTTGCCTGCAGACTAAGGTTATCAGTCTGAAGTCATACATGTACATGTAGATGTAGATTTTGTTTGTGACACTTCCAGCCTTTGCACACACAGCTAAAATTCATCGTATCTAGAGATGATTAGAATCATCGTAAAGTTTTAAACATGTTTATAGACAAAATTTCCCAGTGTGAACATCGTTTATACGATGTTGGGATAGATACGAAGTCGCGATCCATACGCCCCTAAAAGCAGGCTGCAGATACGAAGTTCGTATCTAGTGAGCTTGACATTTTGTGTGTGAAAGGTTATTCGTGTTTAAACGTGTTTAAACTGAATGGAGCATGCGCTTTGATTGATGTGACATGACCTTCAATGCGCAATGGCACTACTGCGCATTTTACGAGCAGTAGTTAATCACGAAACGATTAACGATCGCACCGAAATTTCTGTGTGTGAAAGGCTCGTGATTAGTTTAAACACGTTCGAAACACGTTTATACTAGTCATGTTTATAGAATTTTAGCTGTGTGTGAAAAGGCTGTTCAACAAAATTAAAGATGACTCAAATCAGCTGGACAATAGAACAGCCTATAACTACGTGTCTTACATGTACCAAGGGCCTCGAGACTAAATCAGAAACGAGGTTGAACACAATTCAGACAAACATGAAGTATGTGTTTACAATTCACATGTATTTAATTCAGTACTTATGATTGCCAATTATATGTTGTTCCCGAGAAATTACTGTGAAGCAAGATTGTAAATGTAAATATGAACAATTCTCCTCTATGGACATAATATAGAAATGAAATGAAATGAATGTATATATGCTGTAGTGTAGTCTATCGCTCTACTGGCCTGCCTAAATTGTTCAGACCCATCATAATCATCAGAGGAGTGCTGAAAGCGATCTAACCATTTTAATTCCCTTCTGGATCTCTTCAAAAACACATCTGACTGACAAGGGTGTGTGCTGTGAAATTAGTCAAACCCAACACATGTTCCACATTATTCAACAGTATACCGTACATGCACATCAATTCTGATTGCAAGAACTGTGACAGCAGGACACAACAATGACAAATACATACAAATGGTGTAGAGTGCATGTAGTGTATAAGAGACAGGTGGAGCAAAGCGAAGAGTTGAGATTAGGATGCTCACAATCAAACCTGACTCATTAATTATTGCAATGCCTGGATAATCACTTGACCAATTGCAATGGACAGTTGGACACAAGAGACAATCAAAGTATTAGGTTCAACCAGGGACATACATCATACCATGTACATCTCCTGTTTGGAGCCAGAACGACATTAGCTCATGTATTTTTATTAACACAGATCTTTGGTTAAAGCCCTTCTGGCTATGAAAAGACAACATGGTGGTAGCCACCTAGAATGCAGGGGGTGTGGTGCTCTGGAGTTCCCCTATTTTCAAGACAGATACCATAAAGTTATACTTTGTGACTGGGATTTAACAATATTTCCCATTTTTAATTAACCATCAATTTGAATTTAAACCAGGGCTCACCATCAACACAGGTTATCAAAGTAAAGTGCATATTGAACCCCAATTTGAACTCTGTATCTCAAAATTTTGAAATTCAAAAGGAAGCCAATGCACAGAAACTTTAGAAATGTCTATCCAGAATTCTTCTGAAATTCTGGAAAATCATATAAATTAAAATTGATTATTATTTGTGTCATGTCAACTGCAAACTAATGAATGTTCTCACTGTAGTATTCTGTAGTTAGATAAAACAATGAGCAAACATGATACTTCAACTTTGCATAACGACATGAAAATGCTTCATAGGGACTTATAGTACATAGTGCACATCAGCTGTGATATACAAGGAGTATGACAATTAATATGTGGGCCTCTTTCTTTAGATTTCTGCAATAAGGTCTACATGTAGGTATTCCCATAGCTGAGACAGGCGTGATCTCAGGACAACCAGCTGATATATAATCAGAAAATGAGTCAAAAACAAAGAGCGGGCTGGATCATCATGACAGCATGACTCTTACTTGCCAAGTGTTTGGGGAGAAAGGATCATCAAAGTTTGTAAGCAACACCGGCAAGCTATTCCTTAGACATAGATAGGTCTATTCTCATTGCCATAGTGTATAATAGGTTTTTTGCATTTGTAACCAAATATACAAGTTGTATCATACACAAATTAGACATTACTTGTTATCGTTAGGGGAGCGGGAACCTTTGAAGTTTGGAGACAACATGAAGACACTAAGTCGTAGACATAGACAGGTGCATTCCTAATGCTGAAGTCAAAGGACGTTTGCACAGATGATTCCTACGGTGTACTGTATGACACTTGAGGGATGTATAAGAAGGCTGCATGTACTTGCGAAAAGTTTGAAAATCAGGAATCCCACAGTGTAGGAGATTGGAGACAATTAATGCTACTGTGCCCTAGACAGAGACAGGTGCATTCCTAATGCTGAAGTAAAAGGACGTTTGCACAGAGGATTCCTACGGTGACTCACGCCAAATTTTCATGTACTTGCCAAAAGTATGAAAATCAGGAATCCTAGGAGATTGGAAAAACAATGCTACTGTGCCCTAGTCCTAGACATACAAGTAGACAGGTGTATTTTCACACCCGAAGAGCCATTTGTACAACTTTACAATGCATTCCCATTGTGACTGTGAGTGTGAGCACTTTGGTGTGAGTCAGACCAAACTGTCAAGGAGGCTTCATTAATTACACCTGGTGCAAAGCAAGGCATGTGTTAGCAGAGTATGTGTAGTTGTACATGTAGGTATGGTAGGCAGGTTGCGCACCAATAGCATTATGAAGGATCTATGATATCTTTTAAACTTTGTGACTCATGCAGTCTGGAAAACTCTGGATTTCCCCTAAAAACTCATGTGCTCATTATACACTGTAGAAGACTCATGACTTTACACAATATGTTGTGTATGCCTAAACTCTTGTGCTATTTTTATTTTATATACCACAAGACTTCAATTTTAATCAGCAAATCATACTTTGAGTATTATCTTTGTGAAAACAAACATTTTTCATGAATATATTTTTTTTAATTTACTCATTCACTCCCCCCCCCCCCCCCCCCACCCCCTCCCCCACCCCCAAACCCGACCGGTTTCTTTCTCCCTCTTTCCATAATTCACTATTCTCCCTTTCTGTCTGTCCATCCATCATATATTTGTTTTGATTTGATAATGAAATGCTTACTTGTCATGTAATACATGTTTACATCTTCATATCTCTCTCTCTCTCTCTCTCTGTGCCTCCCTCTCTTTCCCTCACTCTCCTCATCAATATAAAAAAACTTACCGCGTAATGGAATCCATCATGAAGACAAGCTCCTGTAGAGAAGAGAAAGAAAGAAAATGCAAAAAATTAGCAAATCACTGATGAAGTTAGTACTGTATAACTGTATTATATTGAAGTATTTGATTTCATCTAAAGAATTGCAAGATAACCGTGGTTTGTGAGATGACAGCTTCTTCAGTTTCTGTAAAGGGGTCTTTCTGTAAATGTTTCTGTTGTGAAGTCTGCAACGAAAAACAAATACAGTCACTGTTGATTTAAATTGGGCATCACACAGGCACCACATAAGAAAACCCCAAAATCACAACTAGTCATTCTAATGAACTGGGTCATTCGACGAGAGCCAGAAGGGCATATAACTCTGTGTTAAAGTATGGGATATAACATCCTTCTGGCTCTAGACAACACATGCAATTGTACTTTCACAATGTTCTCTCTCTCTCTCTCTCTCTCTCTCTCTCTCTCTCTCCATCTCTCTCGGAGAGATCACTTTCGATAATAGGTGAAGCCAGATGTCAGAGGAGCAAAACTTGACATCAGACCTTATTACTGCCTGTAACTCTCCTCCTACAGATACGATACGTTACGTATGAAAACCCGAGAAGCAAAACTGAGTTTATCCAAATCTGCAAAACTAGGTCACAGATGTCCAAGGATGTACACATGTATGAATGGCGGCCAGGTGACTTGCATGATAGCGAAGATAATGTTAAAGGGAAGAGTCAACCTTGACAATATAAGTAAATTTGAATAAAGCAGAACAATTTGAGAAAATTGTCTGTGATAATTTGAGAAGAACCTAATAAAGTTGAAAGTTATTAGTTTTGAAACCTTGAAGATCATTACCAGCTTGGCATTGGCAACAGTGAAAATTGTGAGTAATTCTCATTTTAACTGTTGATAAACAGAAGGGCATTATCAACTATGTGTAAAGTGTATGAGTTAGCAATCTTCTGGCTCCAAAACAGACAATTTCATCCGTTAGTAGAAAGATGGGCATTTATTGTGCGTTAGATGAGATGAATTAATGCCCTTCTGGCTCCGAATGATATTTCGTTTTGGACCTGTATAAAATATCTTTTCTTTTTGATCATGTTGAACGTTCAGAAGGGTGTATAATCAAAATGTTTCCAAATACCAATTTCAGAACAGATTCAAGAAATCATTGTGATGTGAAGGTAGATTTAATAATAATATTCAGCTTTTATATAGCGCTTAAAGATAAACTTTAGTACTGGTAATGCGATTGCATTGTTAAGAAAAGGTGTGGAAAGGATCAGAACAGTTGATCATGTAGCATGTAAGTATTGGTGTGCACTGCAAGGTTCTGGAGTCATCAAAATCATAATAAATTTGACCGAGTCTTGGTAAAGTAACACAGAAAGCTATATATAGGACAACACACATGGTGTCTGGGTTGGTACTACCTTGATTTCCTTGTCTTTCTATGCTCATTACTCGGCCAGTATACATTTTCTTCAAAAATTGTTTGGCGCATGTCATTTATTTGTAGTATTGAACATTCAGTGTAAGTTTCGTTTGATTCTGTGAGAATTAATTTTCTTTTTTTTACCACTACTGGAGTTTATCTTTAATACATCTCGGACCTCTCTAAGCGCTTTACATACTATTACCCCTTAGTTAGTACCCCTTTGAAATATAGAAGCAGGTGCATAAAATTGTGCCAACTTACCCAGCAATAATTGTGAAGCCTACTTTTACATAATGTGTGATGAGTGTAACAGATTAATATTGACTTTTAACAGGTAAAGGAATGTAAAGTTTCACTATAAATGACGAAGCTCTTAACAGGAAGAAGGTTTCGGACAACGACACCTCAAGTGTAAAAACTTGACATAAAAGGTATCATCTCTGGACAGTGTGTACATTGTACAGGTCTCTGCAGTTTTTTTAACAGAAAAGGTGTAAGTGGGAAACTTAAAAGGTGTAAGTGGGAAACTTAAAAGGTGTAAGTGGGGAACTTAAAATGTGTAAGTGGGGAACTTAAAAGGTGTAAGATTCTTTGAAAAATCAAAAAGTTAATAAGGCCGCAACAGAAATGGTGTAAAATTGCACTAGAAATGGTTTCAGCGCTTAGGGGAAGAGGACAAAAGATGACAACAACTAAAAAGGTGACACACCAAATAAAAAAAATGGTGTTAAATTTTACTATAGAGACCTCAGCTCTTTTTCTCATAATAAAAGTAGCTGTATGATCTTTCCACAAACGCAGTTGTATCAATACTTGCATTAAGTATTAATATTAATGGATGAATTTACATTTACAAAGAGCAAATATGCAAGTTTCATTGAGTAAGCAAATAGCCAGCTTCTTTTTGGTGGGAACAGTTACAATAAACGTCAAATTAATAATTGAAGCATGCATCAACCATTCTATTGATTACTTAACAATGTTAAATGAGCCGTGATTTGCCATTCTAAGCACCTGGGCCCGGTTTCATCACACTTAATATCATCAATAACAAATGCTAAATTTCAATGATAGATCTGCTCTCAGCCAATCAAATGCCATGATTTCAGTAGCTTATAACAGACATTGTAACTTGTTATTGATAACAAGTTTTGTGAAACGGGGCCGAGGTGTTTCTCTAGAGACACCGTTAGGTCATCTTCAGAAATGACGCCTACATGTTGCCTGCTGAGAGCTAGAACGGTGTTAATTCTGTGTAAAAAAGTATTGAGTTAACACCTTTCTGTGGCTCTCAAAAGATGACTTTATCTTCATTCAATCAAAGAGACAGCAGCACTTACAGTACACCTTTTTGTGAGAGTACCATATCCATTTGAACGACTATAAAGCTAATAGTCTGCTGCAGGGAAAAAATACTTAAAACATTTTCGGGGGCTACTTTTCAAGCTTGCTTGCATGAAAATAACACTCTTTAATTTGTTTTGCATTGAACACTATGCAAATTTTGGGGGCTCTTTTAAGACTTTCGGGGGCCCTTTCGGGCATTTTGGGGGCTAATTCGCCCCGAGCCCCCATGTATTTTTTTTCACTGGTCTGCTGAGAAACAGAAGGGCGGTAACTCTGTGTAAACGCATATATATTGTAACTTAATGCCCTTCTGGCTCTTAACAGAATCATTTATCATCCATTCATTGTAATTTTCACAGAGGAAAATAGAAGGCAGCATTTACGGAATACTTCTTTGTGAGAGTACTGTATACCCTAAGAGCGATTAAAAGCTTCTTTGCACTGGACCAATGCTTATTCATAAAATTGACCTTTTGGGCAAACAAAATTCTGATTTCATAGTGTTTCATGCAAGAAATATATCAGGAGTTATAATGATATTTCTATGTATACAGTCTGATTTTTTCTCAATAACGAAAATATATAAGTGATTTATTTACATGATGTAGGCCTACATACAAGTACAAGTACAAATAAGCAGATAATTGTCGTTAAATTCCTAACAGTGCTTACAGTACTATTTAGCAAGCCACTGGATTTAACCAAGAAGTTACTGAATAGTGAATATAGGATAAATTGAAAACGTGAAGTGTCCATTAAAATGACCTATTCATCCTAGGGGGGCCGAACTGGAGCCCTAGCTAGCTGTCCACACCATGCTCCAGCACAGAACAATAAACAAAACAAGGGAGACGAACAAAACAAACAAAAAATCGGCATTAGCATCCCCCTTCTTCCTGCCCCTTTTCTTCCCATTCTCAACCTTACTCAATCCAGTTCGTGAAAGTCCATACTCATTCAAGCTTTACTTTTGTCCATTCAATAGAACACACCTAACTGTTTGACCGAATCCTCCCCCCCCCCCCCCCCTCCAAACCCGTTTGATGGATAGCATTCTTTAAATCTCTGCCAATTTAATTCATAAATTTTTGGGCTTGTTATTCTTGTTGAATACCGAAATTGTTTCTAAAGAGGAAACTCAGGAAAGTGTCAGGTAGTTGAAGGATTGAGATTTATTTTACTTAAAATGCACTTTTAGAAAATCAAGGATACTTATATACTTGGGACTACAGTTTGCATTGTACAGACTATAGACACTGTATGTTAATCCAAAGACTGGAAGTTGTATACATGTACCTTTCACAGATGAATAGTGGCATATCATCTTCCTTATCATCTGTTTGGAGCCAGAATTAATGACAATAACAAATAAACTTGAACACAGAGTTAAGATTTGTTTATATGAATCATACTAGACTCTTAATCTGGAAATATGTAAATCTGGACCTGTTGTATAACACTTACCATTGATGTTAACTTTGCCATCAATGGTAACTACTAGAACTACCATGGTAACAGGGCTCAATAGCCAATCAAAATCAAGGTTTCCATGGTATTTACCATTGATGGCAAAGTTACCATCAATGGTAAGTTTTGTGCAACAGGGCCCAGGGGCGGGTTCCTAGAAGCCGTCATAAGTCTAACTTCTTGACTATCCCATTGAAACGTGTGTTATAGAATTAACACGGGTTTCAATGGCATAGTCAAGAAGTTAGACTTATGACGGTTTCTAGGAACCCGCCCCTGGACCCCGTTCCAAAGAAGTTATCTGCTTTTTGTGTGCATGTACATGTACACTGTACAGAGTATGTGGCACAGGCGGGATCGGTAACAGGCCAGAAGAAAGAGAGAAGGAGAAAGGATTTGTAATCCATCCATTTATACAACAGCCGAAAGATATCCTGAACGATCACCGATGAAGGGATTCCCAGTAGCTTAGTGTCTGTCAGGAACACATTGTGTGGCTGCTTTGACCAAACTTCCGCAGGGATTTAGCCACAGACTGGTCATTTAAGAGTCAGAAGCGGCTCGATCTCTTGTTACAAAATACAAACACGTACATGTAGCGTAGCTGAGGCTCAAAAGCCAGCTCTCTATACTACGGCCTGTACAACGGCGTTCAGAAGTTTTCATTCACTCATTCCTTCATTCATTGAATACCTGTACATGTAGTACTGTGGGTTGTAAATCCAGTCCAGTCTGTCCCCATGGAGTTGTGATACAAAATTGTAGCTGATAAATATATCATTTTATGGTAGTGGACACTGGATGTATACATGTACATGTACATACATTTGTAGGTTTAATTTCATTTATTTTAAAATAAATACTGTTCAATACAAAGAGGAAAGACTGTAATGTATCACTATAATGTATAAGATCGTTGGTGTCTGTGGACTTTATAGAATATTGTTTACAGTACACCTACAAACTTGTTCTTGAGACTATTGATACTCCACTAGTTGACTAAAGATAGGCTTACAATATCCTCTCTATATCTACATGTACAGGTGAATGTCGACCCAACTTTTCAATTTTCTAGTTGTACACAATTTTGAAGTCATTGATTAATGTTTTTTTATCATGGAGATGGAAGTTGATTTGTAGAGCATGTCCTATCGAGGGGGGGGGGGCAGTGATTGTAAGCCTTAACCTAGCAATCAATGGGAACAGGCTGATAGTTTGGCCATTTAAAGAGAGCACATAGCCATGGGGTTGTTTGTCCTGAACCTTAAATAAAGAGTCACACTTAAGACTCCTCAGAAAGGGGGTGTTTTCAGATCTATGCTAAGGGCCCCCTGGGGTACCAAACAGAGGACGGAAACTAAACTCGTCCTTTAAACGGTACCTGTCGCCCCGATCTGCGCTTCTTCCGACGACGGAACTTCTTCATTCAATCCCCTCTAAAAACCAATCAGAAGTCCTGGAGATTATGTATAAGAGACCTTTCTAATATCTTAAGGATGTTATGCAATTTATCATTCCCCATAGATTAATGCTGGATGCTTCTTTTAATTCGGGTCTATACTGTATAGGCCCACCACAAATGTACATGTACAGTATCCGTTACATCAAAAGTCCATAAGTACTTGATTGCCTGAGATTTGCTCTATTGTCAATTTTGATTTCAAATGAAGCCACAATATACTAACAAATTTTGACATCCTTGCCTGTAATGAGATTTCTCTTTTCCTAGAGTTAGAAGAGTTACTGGTTGAATGTACTTGCACATGTAAGATACACTCTCTACATTTAAATAAATCTTGCTGACAAATCTGATTTTACCTTATCAAAATCATTAAATAACAGAACTATCAGTAAAGCCTACATGTACTTATCTAAAACATTCAACAAAATGGCCCTAACTCAAATAGTCCACCTTTCATTCTTAAGTTACAAAAAACAAAACAAAAATCATATTTACAAGGGGTATGGATACTCAAGTTCACTGAACATGTACAGTACTGTACATGATATGCTAGGGGGAAACTCATATTAGGGTGAAACTTTCATGGCCGGCGGAAAAATTTGACAGCAGAAAGTCATATCAGCCCTCGCTCTACCACACCGACTGTTCCTGCCAATTTCAAGCAGGAAATCGTAATTATTAGTATGGCGGAGAAAATTATGCTGAAATTGATTAAATATGGTTGTAGATCTAGTAAGCCATATGGAAAAGACACTCGTCCCATTGACAATTTTATTTGGTGTGGTTTGCTTGATTAACATCTGTATTTAAAATTTTCCCATAAATGTGATATGAATTATGAACATGTGACATGAACATTCACATGTATTTAAAAAATTGACGTTATCATTTTAATGAAATAATCAAATGAAAATGAACACAAAGAAGGAGTAAAGTGAACTTTTAGAAAGTAGTGGATGTGATGAAAATATCTCTCAGAAATGATAAATGGGAATCTCAACCTTTATATTCAGTATGCAGATATCAGTGGTAATAGTGATAATTCCAAGATTATGAAAAATATGAATTTTATAGTGACAACCTTTAAAAATTATAAAACATTTAACTGCTTCCTGCTGTATTCTTTTTATTTATTAAATACTTTCTTCATTTTGGTGGGGTTTTCCCCTGTTTTTGTTGGTGCCGTTCTTGGTTAGGGTTTTGTTGTTGATTGAATGTACATGTACTGTACATGGATATCTGTTTGTTTGTTTACTTGCTTGTTTGTGCATTTGTTTGTCTTAGTGTGTTTTTGGTGGTAGACGGTCAACAAGTGCTCATAAAACATGTACATGTCTGAGGTTTTCTGTCTGTCAGTTTGTTTGTTTGCATGTTTGAGTTGTTTCTTGATAAAGGACAGTCAGTCATGAGATTTAAAATCTATCTCTCATGATGTCTCAAAATACACCTACAACGTCCTACAAACCCTAACATGGAAGTTCCGGAAGATGATGACCCTTTTCCCCATGAAATAGACGCTTGTAACAAGTCATATGGTTTGGATAACCTTGAACAGGTTTAATGAGCAGACGAGACAAGGTATTTAATATTAGGGTTACATTAGGCGTGTCTGCACTATCTCGAGATTGCCAAATATCCAGCTATTTTGAACTATCCCGATCGAAACTATCCAGCTATTTGCGTCTTCATTAGACCGAAGTGGCAAATTAGCTGGATAGTTGGTCGGGATAATATCCCAAGATATCTCGGTCTAGTTTGCAAAATATCCTTCTATTTCCGAACTAGCGGGATAGTTTGCGACCGTCTTCATTAGACCGAAGTACGGAGTCAATTATCCCGATCCCATCATGCACAACGATTTCCGGTTCGCACATGCGATCTATACCGCTCAGCGCTGACCTCGCAACCACTGACCTCGAGTAAACACAGAAAACCGCAAACTAGACCGAGATATCTTGGGATATTATCCCGACCAACTATCCAGCTAATTTGCTACTTCGGTCTAATGAAGACGCAAATAGCTGGATAGTTTGCGATCGGGATAATTCAAATAGCTGGATATTTGGCAATCTCGAGATAGTGCAGACACGCCTATTCTGTAATCTACATTCATCCTTGCATGCCTTTACATTGCGGCGATTCAAGGCCTGCTTCTGCAGAACGCGCCCATGAGTCGAACAAAGAATCAAACATTTGCGATCTTGATTCTGTTGACTTTAGAGGGGAAACTGAAGATAGTAAAGGCTTAGATATGAACTTCAGACAAAACGTTCATGTTTATTCAGGTTTCTGCACTGTATGCAGCACATCTTCAGCATGTTTGCAATAGGTCATAGGGCATTTAATCTTTTGTAACCAATGCCATCATTATGTCAATATGTAATCAGTAGCATTCAACGAATATGTGAATGTAGCAATTGGATGCACATTTATTATTATGGTAAAAGTTAGCTAGTAAAAGAGGTTTTAAAAGATACTGAAGATAGTAATCTAAATAAAATTGATTACATTAATTGTAATATTTTACTATACTACAAAGAACAATAAGAGTAATAATGACACCAAAAATATCATGCCTCACAAACTTCACGACGATATAACTGGGGTTTCTTCTACTTTTATTTCTTCTTCTTCTACATCTCCTTCTCCTTCTCCTTCTCCTGATCTCCTTCTCCCTCTCCTTTTCTTTCTATAAACAGCACTTTTAAATGTCATATCGTCTAAAAACTCAACTGATTCATAAACTGTTTACATTTAGTGATACATGTACATTGTATGCTACATTATTTTCATCACATTAGCCTTCGCAAATACAAAATGTACGTACACATTTTCATGTAGGTACAAAAAAATCAAGCTGTTGTGTGCCTAGAAAACTTGTTTGGCTTTGACATTTTACATACGTGTAGCATTTTCAACCTACACAATGTACAATTAGCTTACATGTTCAATGTACATGTACAGTTTGTACAATGCTGCAATCAGTCACTGTACACTGGACATGTATTTATTTTACTTTTCTGGGTCATTCACAATGTGCGAAATGCAACGTGACAAAACCCAATAGAATTTAATCAAGTTCACCCGCAGTGCAAAGTTTGTTTGCTCAAAAGAAGAAAAGAAAAGCAGAAATTCACAATTTTGTTTGAAATATCTATACTGTAGACAAGATCCACAAAGAGCACATTCTCTTGCTATTCACCCGCTATTCACCAGACATTTTCATGAGTGACTGATTAATGGACTTTTCCATTTTCTTTACAATGGCTTGTTGCATTTAAAGGCTTCTTTGTCAATTTTGGTTTTTAAACATGAAAGTTAGAATCTATACAGCAAAGCCTTTGTAGCGCTCCAAAACGCTGAACATGACAAATTGGCCAGAACTGATTAATTTGTTATGATTTACGAGTGATGACATATTTAATCTAAAGGTGTAAGAATGAAATATTCAAAGAAAAATACCTTTAAATAGCTCACATTGGTGGAAAGCCATTCACCTAGTATTACCATAATTTCATATTATGACAAAGCTTGGTATTTCCAAAGTAATTCGAATGCAGTGTGACCTAAAATTAAATGGAAGAAAGGGGAAGGGTGGACTTTTTATTACACCTGGTAGTCATAACTTCATATTTTGACAGCATTTATCACTTCCAAGGTGAATCTAATGCAGTCTTTGCCCAGAGACTAGCTAGAAGGAGAGGAGGGAGGGGATAGGGTAGGCTTTGTCCAATTCACCTGGTAATCATAATTTCATATTTTGACAGCATTTGGGGGTAATTCAGAGCGTTCATCTCCAGCAGCTTCCATAGATCTACAACTCTACCACCACCTCCTCCTTCTCACCTTTCAGGGCACCTTTCTAAGGGCGCGTTCATGCTTGATTTTGAAGGTAGAATGAGCGATCTGAAACGCTCATCGTAAACGCTCATCGTGATCGCAGTTCCACGGTGTAGCTGTTCATGCTTACTTCTCTGGCTCATCCAGGCAATTCTCCTTGTGTGGCATTGTGTGACCTTCACTGTGCATGCTACGTAGACCCACTAGAGGTCAGTGCGTTGACCCCATTTAAACGCGTTTACAATTGTAAACGCATCTTTTTGTGAGTTTACGATCGGCGTTCGTGATCGCCGTTTTTCGGTGATTCTACAAAAGTGAGCATGAACGCAAGCGTGTTTTAAACTAAACACGTAACAGATGCCTGATTCTGGCCGTCAAAATCAAGCATGAACGCGCTCTAAGTCAACAACATGTCATGGCCAGAGAAAAACAAGTGGTGCACCTGACAAAATTTCTCCCTTTGCAATCATTTCTTGTAAAAAAAAATTAAACCATGTACATGTATGATGTACTTCATAAAATCATGTGTGTTAGAGTATCTTGTACTGCTTTAATTGCTTGGATTTCAGTAATTCTACAACTAAATGGTACAACCTACATTGTACTGTATTGCACAAAAGCAGCACTGGACATTCATGCTATCAAAGTCTATTGAAGCCAAAGAAAATCAGAGGAAATAAATTTAAATGTAGGATTCTCCCAATTTTTATCTTCATCCTCCTCATTACATGTACAGTACCTCCATTTTAGAATCTACATGCACAGGTACATGTACCTGTACATCGTAAGTCAATATCATTGAAATGGCACCTGAAATATTCTTGATTTTGCAAGCTTTTCTCATAAAAATGGAAGTCTGCGATTCTCTCCTTTTTCATTTACATGCACATGTACATTGTACATACAGTATATTGCCTGTATAATCAACATTGTGATGAGAGTAAAACGAGCAGTGCACATAAAACTAAAATATAAATATAATCAAAAATGTTCTAAACATCAATTCTAATGATACTTTGTACTGTATTTAAATGACAATGCAGGACTACAAAAAGTTTAAACATGTACATGTTCTTTGTTACAATATCACGAAACTTCTATTGCAAGAGAAGATCTTAAATTCTTTTTATCACTCAGCGTCGTGTACTTCTAAACCTACTTTTCCTGCTTTCTGATGCATCAAATTAACCCAAAAATTCCAAGAATACATTCACTAATCCATCCAATCACCCTGTAATTATTCATGAGTTCTACAACTAAAAACCATAACCCTGGAACCGACAAAAAAAGAAACAAACTCTTCTAGACCTCTATCACCTTCCCTACCTATGGAGGGCCTCACTTTATTATCCAGTTGTCAGTAAAATCATTCAGTTCTTCAACAAAGTACCACAAGCAACTGTTGCTTCTTCCCGATCCCCTGTCTATTCATTCGTTTTTCTTTCACTGGACTTTCTTTTAAGTTTCACGCACTGTCAGAAGAAAAAAATTGTCTGGATGTCAGAGCCAAGGAGATAAATTTTCTAGGGAGGTGGCACATTGCACCTTCTATGACCCACATGCAAACAGCATGTTGCATTTTTTCTTGTCTTGAAATTCATAGACTGCACTCTTTGGTTTGGGACTGTGTAAATGTACTCCCACGCTTTGTGCCTCATTGGCAAAAAAATATTTGAATTTTCGCTTTCACATCCCCATAAATTAAAGATAAATGAAACATAAATGAAAATGAAACATAAATGTAGACCTAATTGTATAATTGTGTGCATGGATGAAAGATTAGCAAATTTTGTCAGTGGTTATGGTTAATGTTACATTGTACAAACAAAAAATCTGTAAAACGAGTTTCATGCTGCATGCACGACTGGCATTTAAAACACTTCATTTGGGGCCTGTCACCACGAAATGAGTCCAGTTGGTCAAAAATTTTATTCCTGTTTTTAAGTATTATATGAATCTACATTAAGTAAGCTTTAAATTAAGGAGTCACACATTAAAATTGATAAATTATATCCAGAAATATGAACAGAAACCTAATTGGACTTTATAAACGATGGGATTACCCAGTTTTGAGATAATTGTAGGTGTAAATTTAATGATGCGTAACATATTATAGTCTGGTCAACAACAACATAGCAACAACACACTTCCCATCATTCGATTTCAATGAAACTTTCAACAAACAAAGAATTTAATAAGTCGATTTTTGGAAAAATCTTAAATGTGGTAGGTGGGTCAATTTTCAGTACATACACACTATACATCGCTATTACTACGATTGAGCCTAATGCGACACTGGACTCATTTCGTGGTGACTGGCCCCATTTGTGCAATAGACCTTTTTCGTAATGTAATCAAATTCAATTCATGAATCTTTCAAAGTAACATATAACAGACTATTTCATTCAAGTGTTACTAATAATTTTCAATAGTCAAACTGTGAATTGCATGTAAATTAAATGTAACAACACAGAATTTATGCAATTTGCATTCTGACTATCAAAATACAATTAGTCCTAACAGGTGAAGGAAACAATTTGTAACATGGCACTTAAAAAAAGATTAGCGCATTAAGTTTGATTACATCACCAAAATGGCCAATTCACCTTGTCATATCATGTCTTGTCATGAAAATTGCTGTCGTTTAATAACAATTAGCAAAAGTTTGATATCACAAAAGTAAAATACTTGGATAATGGATATATACTTGTACATGTGAAATCTACAGTAGTAATCCACAATGCATGTACATGTACAATGTACATGAAGCTGCAAACACAGGCTATGGTTTGTACCAGAGGATAAAATGGATACTTCATTGCCATTATTATTCCATTATACTTGAGGTACACTGCAGATCAAGAATGAATAACTGAAGATAATCCATACTTATTCATATTTTGAGGTGAGCTAGGAGCTTTGCATCACTGAACATGTCAAGGGTAGTTGTGCAGTGCTATTGTCACAAAACTCACAAACCCATGGGGAAATGATTTATTATCATAATTCTAAATGAACATTTACACAATATTTAACAATTGAGTTTTAACATGTGGGTAAGACAAAAATGAATTTGAAAAATGGACCATTTGGGACAATGTGCATGAACCAGCTTGTCCCAAACTTAAGAAAACCTTACCACTAATAATGGTAGGCCTAAATTGTACTTTTGAAGTTCTCCAATTTCCCTGAAAGATACCCCAATACAGTTAACAAATGTTGCCAATACATTTTTAAAGCCATCAACAAAGACAACAATCAAATGTTTTTGTGAAAATTTCAAATTCCAAACTGGCTTAAAAGTTACTTTACAAAATCCCATACTACACTGTCGACTTATCATTTGCCCAGGTACTTAAATACAAAAATAGACAAACCTTAATTTTCTAAATAACATACATGTACAGTACCGGTATACATAATACAGTGGATGATCTGAACATGTTAAACTGTATCCATTTCTTGTAAAGACTGCTTCTGGCGATTAACTTCATTAAACAGGGGCTAAATACATAAGGAAGTGCTACCACACACAGGGCCCCAAGGATACAGTACATTGATCATTATGAGAAAAATGGGCCTAAAATAGTTGACAACAAAAGGCATTTCCGGCAATTCAACCATTTAATCTTTAGAATTTTTTTTGGATTGAAGGGGTGGGTAATATTGCGGTCTGATGCTGTAGGCCATTAATTGGAGCCAGGGATTTTTCTTTCTTTCTTATTTTCTTTCTTTCTTGCAATCAGAGAAACAAATTATGAGATGTTTGTAACCCATTTCTGCTCTGGGGGTTCCAAATTATAAAGGAATTGTACAAAATACACAATTATTTAAATGTAATTTTTGATATAAAGTCACACTTTAGTTGAGTTGAGTAAAAAAAAAAAAAAAAAAAAGGAGTTGGACCTTAGAAAATGAGAAAGAGACATCTGTATTATTTTTGTTTTTCCAAATTGTTGACAGAGTGCATTGTATACATTTACCTGTATGTGCATGTAAAAACTATAGAAATATCATAGGGCAGGTCCAAGCTATTTGCTTTGTGACGTACGGGACATTCAGATACTTTAAACAAGAAATAACAATGGATGTCATTATTTATATGACTATCTTTTGGTATGAGTCTGTGGCTATTATGGGCTAGTTCATTTGTGAAAAGTTTTAGTTCTGACCAATTCATAAATTAATTTTTAATGTAATTAATGTGCTGCGTGACGTACGGGACCAGAGAATTTCTGACTTTTTCAAAAATAAGTTCATCATAAAAGTTCTCTGAATTTATCAAGTTATGAGATTTATGGTAATGATATCTTAATTCATTATGGAATCAAGCATTAATCACAACTATTACCATATTTTTCCGACCTTTCGTTATTATGTAATATACGAAAACATAACTGTGTGCATGTGACGTACGGGACACGTGACGTACGGGACAACTTTTCCCTATGGGAAAATGCATTGAAATGGAGAATTTTCGTCAAAATTTGTTAAATGTGAACAATTTTAACTTAAATCAGTGACAATTAGAGTGTTTTAGAACCCAATTAGATCCTCTGACCATTACTTAATATCATCTGTGTTAATTTATGAGGTAAATCAATACAAATATTACTTTAACAATGAAAACAAATTTAATTAATATTCATACACACTATATTATACCATTTTTATTCCATTTACCCATCTATCATGTGCAGTCATGCTTCTTTTCTTATTTCTTTTATTCATTCCATTCAACATTGCAAAATGTTTTTAAACAATAATTAATGAAGAAGATGAACTTGAACTTGAAAACTTTTATTTAAACTTGTTTGAAACACAGGGGCACACTTGGCACATCATATTTTGTCAAAGAACATTTCTTATGTTCCAAGTGTTTGTGAACAAAGATACATTAAAAATATGAAGTATTTTCTTCATAGCTTGTTTGAATTATTTGATAGTAATATCATAGAATTTTGAAGGAATTCAAAGATAATGCTGGACATATTGTCTTTTTTATATCCTTTTATCACAGATTAGAACATGTATATGTTGCTGTCATATATTCAAGAATTTTGATGTACATTAATGTAGCCTACATGTTTGTGAAAGATGGATACCAAAATATAAATCTTGAATGTATTTCGTATTGATTAAAACATCTTATTAACACCACCAGATATAAGAAATTAAAACCCTAAACGTTTGTGTGACCTTTTCCACAATTCAAAAGATTAATTTAAAGCAAACTCAACAAAAATGCATGGGTGTAAAAGTGATAAAAATCTTAAGTGGGTGAGAGTGTGAAATACTCAAAAAGGCTATCCTTCCTTAAAAGTTATGATTTAGTTTTTAGGAGATCAGAATTCCCGAGCTGGCTTCATAACATGTACAGTGCATGCTGTAATCCTTTACCATCATGACATTTAAATAGAATATAAAAAAACCTCACATGGAGAGCTTGATAGCATACATATACATGTACATGTGCTATTTTTACCTGCAGCATCTATGAGTTGTAAAAGCCAGCTTCTGGTGCATCCACTACCATATAATTTCATTAGACTCATTCCTGGAACTAGTACACTATTATGATTTACATATTTAGCATCCTGCCAATGTTGGAGACATCAACTGGCAAAATACCAAAGTTGATAATACCAGGGGTCTGGCTTGAAGACTAATTACATTAACAACAATTACATAAAACAACAACAAAAGTACAAACAAGTAAATTCCTAGAAGGGACCCAGTTGGAATGTTCATATATCCCTGTATACAACAAGTTTCCTAACACAGTATATATTCTCTTTTTGGTAATTTCCTTTTTCACATCTCGCATTGGTTTTATATGGGGTTGTCCCGTACGTCACACACTTGTCCCGTACGTCACATTTCTTAATTTGATTATGTAATCAACACAGAATTTTCGAAATTTTTGTAAAACCTATTTTTTGTTAGGTATTCATCTAAATTAGAACTTCCTAGAATATCTTTTCAAAAAAAAATTATTTTCATAATTAAAATTAAACAAATTATGATCAAATTGTGACGTACGGGACATCACACTTTGGAACCTACCTCATTTGCATAATTAATTAATTTTGAAAGTTTTTATATTTTTTCCCTATTTTCTAGCATGATGGTCATCATGTCCTGAGATATTTAATTTTAAACAAATAATTCAAATGAGATACAAAAATAAAAATGTAATGTCCCGTACGTCACGCTAATTAATACAAATCGAAGTTCGTGACCTTGGCACTCTTCGTATTTTGATAATTTTTTTAATTTTTTATCAGATTCATAAAATTCATAGTTTCAGCTTTAAAATGAGGTATAGTTTGTTAAATATATATAAAGATGAAATTTGACCCCCAGAGGGGACAATAGCTTGGACCTGCCCCAAATCAATTGACATAGTTTCCTTTAAACCTTTTAGAATGTAACCTCATTTAATTTTCTCTTTGAAAAGGCCTCCTAAATTAGACTTGGGGCATCTCTTTCATCAAAATTTTAGCTCAAGTTCTGTACTTTCTGCAGATTGAAATATTTTTATGAGGACTGTCTGTCACTGAGCTATAAGCATCTAGCACTTACAGTACATGTACAAGCAGTTATCAATTGCTCTGGTTTGCGTTTATTTTTAGTACGGATGGAAATTGTGCTGAAATTGCTTCCCATTTCAATTACACAGGACGGGGAGGTCAGGGTTGAAAAAAAAATCGAAATTAGGACTTGTCTTTCTTCCCCCCAGTAGCCTTGCACCTAAATCCAATTACCTAGAGTACAAAACTTTCTACATTTTTAGGCTTACAAAATAAAATTGGTCCTGTTAAACAGCAGACTTCATAATAATTGCATCCAATTAATTCTCTGAACCTTCACTTACACACCATGAATTCATTTTGCTCATATCTCTTTTGTTGTGTGTTATGCCTTTCTCAACTGGGATGTCCATGTACATGTGTATTTCTACTCAAAACACAGCAATTAACAAGCAGGTGTTAAAATCACTTGTATTAAGTTGTACGGTAATCAAAGGGCTTTAAAAGGTGGGGTAGCAATTTACAAGCAAAATCTGTGAGTACTCATGGTTCAATATTTTACTACTAGTTTTACTAGAATTCAATACTTTTATTGTTGAGAAATTCAGATTTTTTTTTTATAATGCACATTGTTACTGTATTTGACATTCAATATGTTGAGGAAGACTATCAAACATGCCATACAAAACATATGCAGTTCTACTTCACAGACCTCACTGATTACGTTAAGCAATAAATACATGTATAAGAAAAATTTCTTAAAAGGCCTGGGACCTACATGTACATGTACAGCTACTGGTAATTTGTACAAAACTACAAATTGTTTGTAAATATGAGCTGTGTTACTAAAATGTTACTAAACTATTGATGGGGGTGTTGAAGGATTATACAACATTTCAAATTGTAAACATACAGTGTGACCTGTTTATACAATATAACTAAAAAGTCATCCATCAGAAACTGTATCAAACATCCCACTTCAATAAATACAAAAATTACAAAAAGACTTTTTGATTGGCAGTTTTTGGCAAACCATTGTTCAAACGCTACCAATTATTTTGGTATTTGATACGGATTTCCACATGACTCTGCACCATGGCCGGTGCTTCGTTCGGCTTCAGCCGTTCCCCTTTTATCCTGCTCTGCATACCTTGACGTGAAATCGAGTGAGTGGGGCTATGAAGGCTTCAATGGTGCAAACAAAAAATGCTTAAAGGCCCTGTTTCACCTTTCCAAAACTACTGTAATTAATGCATAAGTTTGCTGCTCTCCACTTTTATATAAAGAGGTATTTACCTCTTTACAAGTAAGTAAGTGGAGTATGGGCTATTGGCATTGGGCATCAAAAGTCTGTATGTGGTATAGCTAAATCACTAATATTGTGGAGGTAGTTAGATGTGAAATTCATGGTAAACCAGAAACTTTTCATGCAATAAGCTCATGAATTTATAAGCAGCTCAGAAAAGCAAGATACTGAAAAAACACTCACTGAACTTTTAAAAGTTGCGATAGTTTCTTGCCATGAAATTGGTTGCTGCTTACCAAACTAAATGGAAGGACAAAGCTTTGAAGTTACATGTCCATATGCTTCTCTCCATATTCCACCCCCCCCCCCCTCCCCCCCCCCCCCCCACCCCCATTCCAATAAATAGCCCCTTTAAGTACCGGTAATGAATCTGTAAGCATATGCATCCATGAATGCTTGGCTAACAGTGCTTCACAAATTGAGAAACCTGGAAAAGCACTCGCTCAAGGAAACTAGGTAACAAACAAATAAAATACTTCTAAAGTGAAAACTACAAAGTTTGTCTAGCTTCTGTCATGTATAATGGACTCATGGAGTGTCAATGAAATTCCCAAAGTACATTAACATTAACAAATATAAAGAAAAGTAATCTAATTCTTTAGGCCTAAACAACATTCAGACTCAGAGCAGATAATTGATTTGTACTCTAGATTAAAAGTACATTGAAATCAGCTCCACACTACATGTTTTTTGTTGTGTGAGATTTTTTTTTAAAGGAAGCATTTAGATTGTGATTATTAGGGTTTGTGTTCATTGTTCCTGTTTTAATTTCTAAAATTGTTAAGGTCAAGAGTTAAAACCAGGGGGCCCTGATAGTGTTAAAGTCCTGCTTGATGCTTTAAATATCTTACAGGGTACAGGGTTTTAAGGACTAACAACTTTCTTGGTTTCTTCATGATCCATAAAAATACATGTTCATGTAGAGTTGTATGCCAGGAGCCCATACGTAGAGTCCAGACCCAGACCCTCTCGTTTATGACAATTTCCTCAAACTGTAATCAAGGCCCAATTACTTGGAAATTAGTTCCAAGCCAAAAATCTACAATGAACATGTACATGTATAGACCAAGATGGATGTACATGTACTGTACATGTAACTCAAACCTTTACATGTTTTATGAATGTTGTAAGTGGTTCCAAACTTCTGTAGGGTATACATGTAGATTCCAAGCAGGACAATTAACTAATCAATAAGCCGATAAGGGACTGTCTCATATTGATCGCTGAATAATCACTCTATAATAGCGCTGGTTGCAAAGGTCTTTCAGTTTCATTGTTCTCCCATAAAACAGTGCGGATTGTCCACCCAAAGATTAGTGGCCACACAACATTAGTGACTCGTGAGGCATCATCAAGTTTCTTTTGTTGGTTTGAAATGTGTTGGTCAATTTGGAATTACAGTCTGCCTCTGATGAAACTGTAAGGTGAGCAGACAGTACAATTTTACATACCGGTATGTTTAACCATGCACACTGTACACTATGTACACTATGTTGCTTGAACTGTCTTGAGCCAAAATTAAACTTCCTTGAATGAATGAAGAATAAAATGTCCACCCTTTTTTTGCAGTTTGAGTGAAGTCAATGGCCATAGCAGAATGAACATGTCAACAGTTGAATTATAAACAAAAAAAGTGGCAAAGAAGATATTATAGGAAGGGTCTACAACTTCTTCTTCTTCTTCTTCCTCGGTAAATGCTACTTCATACAACGAAGATTACGCACTGCAGTACATTATCGTGTACAATGTACATATGATCGAGGTAACCTGTCTCCCACTTCTTAATAGGAGATGCAGATACACTATACATGTCAACAGAAGTAATAATTCCACTACTGTTTCTTAAATCAATGCAATGATTGTCTTTTTAAAAATCCCTTTGACCTGCCAAATGCACAACTAAACAAATGAAATGTCTAAATAACAGTATTTCTGTGACACAATATTTACAAAAATGTGTTGAAAAAGTGTAAGCTGACACAAATTTTTGCTCCAACACATCATAACAAAATAATGTACATTTTCAAGAGCTAACCAGATACATAATTTACACAACTGGTAGTGCATACATTTACATGTGTAGCCTGTAGTGTACATTTTGTAGGTTCGATCTGATTTACAATCCTAGGAGTTGACTGGATGTGAAACAATGTCAACAACATTATTTGAACACATGCAATCATAGCCAGAATGGTCACGCATTAATTCAGACAGCTTTGCATTATCTTTAGATCTGTCAAGACTATAAGAAGTTGAGTCAACAAACTGGTAGCTCTTGAGGACACCTTGTTGACCATGAAAGATATCAGAAAGGACATCTTATAGAAGTAATGAAATGTCAAGTCAATTTGATAAAGAACTTAATTGCAAAATAATGTCATGATAGGACAATGTTATCTCTGCTAAAGCCACTGGGCAAGGTGACCTCTAACATCAAACATTTATCTCTCAAACATATTCCAGAGTGGGAAGGGACAATTTAGCCTAAGCGATACAGTGTACATGTATATTTGCCCAGACTGGAAAAGTAAAAATATGTTGATAGATTTTACAAAAATTGCATTGTATGTACATTTTGTTTTGTTTGTTTTTATTGTTTCACATTCCACAAAATAACAGAGGTTAAAGCCAATTAAGTCTAAATGAAAGTAATGGGGTCATCCCCTCGTAATTATACAGCTTGTCAGCTTGAAAAGAGTTTGGTATATTAACTGATTCTTGAATTGCCTTGCTCAAGTTCATTCCATGTTTCTTTCATGAACACAAATGCAGGACCAGTAACAGTCATTGCTTGAAAAGAAGTGTGGACTAAGAGGTGGATTAAGAGGTTAAAGGTAAAAGCCTGTATTGGAAACGCCCCAATTTCAAAAAATGAAATGGAAGCTCTCATTACCAATCATGTGAAAGAATATGTTTTGACTAATACATGATGATAAAAAATTTGCCGGGAAACCGCCTACTAATTCATATATTTGGTAAATTTGTTTCTCTCATGGTCTGTGAGAGATATAGGGTAGTCCCATATACATTGTTCTGTGTGTAGTGCTTGTAACTTTACGAAGAATGGGCCAAATTTCTTATCATTTTGATGATTCCAGAACCTTGCAGATGCTAGATGCTAGATGATCAACCTTTTCTGATCGATTCCACAACGTTTCTTTCACAATGCAATCGCATGACCATAACTGGTCTTTACCTTTAAAGCCAAGTCTAATGAAAGTGAGTTTCAGAGGATTAAGATCTGACCGAGAACCAGTTGTTCTTAATTGCTTTCGCCCTAGCAACTCATAGGGACTTTTCATCTCACACACTTCACACATACATGTAGCTGATGAGCAATCGGTCCACTCCCAGTAGTGAATGGATGGATATATCTACTGCAGAACAGGAAACCTATAGATTTAGTGAGATTAAAAGAGGACTTAGCTTTGCTTCATCAAGCCAGTAAATGAGAATGAAAACAGAAAAGCCAGAAACATGGATCAAAGGAAAACTCCAGACAACTTGTAAATTAAACATTAAATGTATGGGTTACACATATATTTGACTGAAATCTACAATGTAATTCCCACAATGTTTATAGTCTACATATAATATAGTAAAAGTATCTTAGGCCAGCCTTTTTAGACAATTTACAGTATCCCATAATTTTACAATTTCTGATTCTCTGAGAGTAGCACACATTTTTTATTAAACTTTTGTGAACTAACTGTACACAAAAAAGTTAACAAAAGTTGTGAACAGTTACATTGTAATATGTAGACCTACATGTATACTTTTTTTTAATTCATGGTTTTCAGTATATTTATCTGCTTCAGTCTTACATGCACATTCAATTTCTTCTCAGATTTTCTTTCCCTTTTCCTTAATCTTACAATTGTTTAAGGTAAAGCAGTGGTCAGAACAACAATGAAGTGAATCCATACATTTCACAGTACAGTGTACGTGCTGAAATACACCTGTAAGTTTCTTCTATTCTCTTATTAAAAAAGGCACCCCTGCATTGTAAGTAAGCATTTGTAGTTCTTCTTATGCTGTAGACTCAGTAGACTGTGTACTGAAGACTTGGTACTGTACTTATTGCCTACGAATATACACCATTTACCATTCCACAAAGGCATTCAGAAGTGAAGTCTACTCTCTAGCTCGCTATCTCTCCCTCTCTCTCTCTTTCTCTCCACACACAGTGCAGTATGCAGTCACAGTACGTACAGACACTGTGACTCTCTACATGTATGAGCTTCAATGACTCACTGCCCTATGCGGTCTGGAACAGACTGTAAAGGATTGTGGCAAAAGCAGATAAAAAAGGAAGTAAGATTTCCTTGAAAAGACTACAGTGAACAATACTGTACATGTTTTTTTTCGACACAATTACATCTTGTGTTGCATGGGTTTTAAACATGCCCCACAAAGGCACAGGGATAGGTGTCGCATTCCTACATAATCTTCTTCACCAACCCAAGGAGTTCATCATCTCCTTGATCTTGCCAGACACCTCAGAATTTCATTATTCCACAACACAAGAGAACCAGAAGGCTCATTTACTCCATGCATTGAGTCAACACCTTTTGACTCTAAGCACTGGAGCAGATAAGGCACATTGGCATGTCAAACATGTACAGTGTATACACGTACCTGTGCCTTTGCTTTAAATCTAAAGTCTTTGTTACATTTTAACTTTTTGATATGAAAGTGGGCTTCACATTTCTAGGTATAATGTTATCCAATTCTATCCTGTGAAATAAATAATCTGGAAGGATACATCCACTTGATTCTATCTTGGCTCTTACTCATAGAAAGAAAAGATTCAAGTTCTGATATATTTTGTCTAGGACTATCTCTCTCTTGTATCCTTCCTCCGCAAAAGAAGTCAAAGATCTATCAAATCACAAAGCCAATATATTCCTCTGGAGATACAAAAATGCATAGAATCAGACAACTTTTTAACAGTATTACCATCAAGTCACAAGACTGAACATTGAAATTTGGAGGGAAAAAATGAAATTGAAAATTTCTAAATAAACAATGTGATTTGGGATCAAATAAATAAGCGACTGAACATTGAAATGTTGACAAAAAATTGAAAATGAATAGACCCTATTTATAAAATAACCAATTTGGGATAAAATAAATAAATTGGAATAATGTGACAAATAGTAGCTAAATATGGGTGCAACATATACCACACTTGAAAACTCAACTACATATTGTATAATTTACTGATTAAGTGAATTAAGAAACAAAACATCCATCTTCTCTAAAAGAATTTGCAACAGTCCCAAAACGGAAGATGACAGAACAACTTACCATAGACAGATACCGGAAGCAAGGCTGACAGAACGAAAGTTAGCAGAGTCAATAATGTAAACCTGAAAATGGTCCTCATTTTGGAAACTCCTTTGCGGTCCTTCCGACAAGTAAAAACATCCACCAGTTAAAAGGAGATCTCTAGTCCGTAGGATAAAAGTTTTAATTCAATCATCTGGCTTTTGGTTGTCTTAAACGATCGTAAATGTACAAGTTTTCTTCAAGAAAAGTTGTAAGATTGTAGAGCGCTACAATGCACTGAACGTTCTATTCTCAATACCGACGCTGGTTGTCGTTGGGATCGCCAAAACCAGACCGGTTATGAACGAGACGATTGTTCCTTTTCACTTCAGTTGTGGGAGAATAAACCACAAATCATTGGCAGGGATACACTTTGAGATAGTCAATCTTCCTGTTCAAGTAAACAAAATATAAATAAGAATCCTTGATTGTTAATCCGACGTAACTTTTTCAGCGAATGGTTTCTCCGCTAATTTCTTCACCAGGCCATGTTCACAAACTTTTAACTTTGTAGAAGTTGTCCCAGTAATTTTCTCGAAGAACATTACCAGACAGTAACGCAAAAAGTTACTGAACTTGGGATAACATTGTCAAATAACTTCTTCAATGCATTCCCTGGTATACCTATGTGATTTCTCCTTCCAATGATACAGATTTCAGTACTTTATCGGTACCGATTTCTAACTCTGCAAGAGCGACACAGCAGGGTCCAGCGAGCAGCTCACTTGAACGTAATCCGTACGGAGGTCAGGCTAGGGTGCTCCGCTGGAGTTCAGCGCGTCTCAAAAGCGGTGATGTGCTAAAACCGCAAGTTTGTGAAACTTCACAAACTTGTCGAAAGTCGGCAACGGAGAATGAAAATACACGAGGAAATCCGTAGTTGACACACTCCGGGTCTCCTTCTTGTAGACAGAATACAAAAATCCAGAATTCTATCAGAAACTAATGCATTCTTTTGGTCTGCATCAGCCCTAAAAAACACTGGCAACGTAACCTGCCTGTCTACAATACCCGAAAGTACCGGCCTTGTTACATGTACACAAGCTGGCCCCATGTACTACATAATATATTACAGTGCCAATGCATACAACAGGCCTTGTAACTCCACCTAGCGAAGCGGAGCCTATTCACCGGTATAATATGGTCCATGTTTGCACCCCTCTTTAGGAGCTGCGCTGATGTGCAGTCAAACGATAGCTGGCAGTGTTACTCACTTTTTAGTCTCAAGACTGAATAATCCGAGCAACTAAACAAAATGTTCAAGTTGAGAAACAACTTTCACAAGTTTCTCTCACCTTGTTCAGTCTTTTCTCAATATCTTCTTCTCGGCCCGGTTTCTCTTCAAATGTTCTGATTTCTTTTTTGTAGGGATGTGTTTTCTTTGCTTGATGTTTCCAGAAGAGAAACAGATTTACTATTGCACTTCAAATTATGTTTGTTATATTGATAATCTGCTGTTCCAGTTACTTTATTTGAAATTCTATGTACAAATGTTTGTGAAAGAAGAAATAAAATGAACTATGAACTATGAACTAAGAGTAGGCTAAATGTTCTTGGATTTTAAAAGCTGTAGAAACAAAAATTGCTCCTCATTTTTGTACAAACTTATAAAAAAAGACAATCGTTGAAAACAAAACAGATTCTTTCAGTTTGCTGACAGCAGTTTGTCTTATTAGTTAACTCATTATATTAATTCGATTTTCATTCATATAGTTAGATCGCTGTCCCATCCATGACGCCATTGCCCTTCAAATGTACATTACTGGTAAAGCCTCCCCCCAACCCCCTCCCCTACACAGACACACACACTAACTTCTCTCAAGATGCCGAGAAGAAGAAGGAGAACGGAAGAAGAAGAAGATGGAAGAAAAAAAGATGGAAGAAGAAGAAGACAAGAAGAAGAAGGAAGAAGAAGAAGGAAGAAGAAGAAGAAGGAAGAAGAAGAAGGAAGAAGAAGAAGAAGAAGGAAGAAGAAGAAGAAGGAAGAAGAAGAAGGAAGAAGAAGGAAGAAGAAGAGAAGTGGAGAAAGAAGAAGAGAAACAAAAACCAAAAGCTCCTATAATTGTTGGAAACAGGAAATTTGAAGAAAGAGAAATAAAAGAAACTTTGTGAAGGGGTGGGGGCAAGAAATCTTGTATTACAGTATTAGGAAAAGAGATTTAAAGTGAGAGATGGAGAGAGGGAGAAAAAGTTGAAGATGAAGCATTAAATGACAAAGGACCAAAAAACAACAACTGCAACATAACAGAAAAATGGAGTAAAAAGGCAAGAAAGAACGTGTCTCAAGCTTTTACTCGATCCATTCTTCAGACTTTTTGCTTTCATTCTCTACAACCGGCTTGATCATAGCAAAGCCAAGTCCTCAATATATAGGTTTCCTGTTCTAACTATCCATATACAACTGGAAGAGATGAAACAGCAACAAAAAAAAATGCTGCCAAAAAAAGGAATCCAATTAGAAATTAAAAATTTGAAAAATTAATTTCAAGTAGAAAATAAATAAAAGTGAAAACAGCTAGGGGAAGGGAGATATAGAAAATAATAGAGCAAGAGAGGGCGGGGGAGAGAGAGAGAGAGGAAGAGAGGGGAGGCAAAAAGATCATGTCTCTTTCCCCCTTCATCTCTCTCTCTCTGTCGTCCCCCTTCTCTCTCTTTCGTCCCCTTCTCTTTCTCATCACTTCAACTCTCCCTCTCCTACACCTCTCCCTTTCAGTCTTTTAACAAAAATTTGAATTTGATCAATGAATTTTTTATGAAATGTCTATAGATATATTTTTTTGATTAATGTCATATTTTGTGACATTTGAATTGCAATTGTATTGTATCTTTGTGAAATGGACGCAATGCAGCCATTGGCGGCGATGATCTTTCTAACCTATTCCATTCTATTCTACATAGAGGAGTGTGCGAGACACAGAGAGAGAAAAACGAGAGAGAGAGAGAGAGAGAGAGAGAGAGAGAGAGGGGGGGGGGGATGGGAGGGGGGGGGGGGATGGGAGGGGGAAGATACATAGAGTGAGAGATAGAGAGAGAGGGGCCGGGAAAGAGAGAGAGAGAGAGAGAGAGAGAGAGAGAGAGGGGATGGGAGGAAAAGAGAAAGAGAGAAAGAGAGGGACTGAGGGGGGGGGGGGGGGAGGGGGGGGGAGGGGGAGAATATATAGGAGAGAGATATGACAGTGATTAAAGTAATACATGAACACACACGGATCAACACAAGAGACAAAAAGAAGATGTTATTTCCTTTTATACCCAAATTTATTACACACAAGATTTATTGCAGCAGTCAGAGAAGATTATCTTTAGCTTTAATACACAACATGTTCGACCTAGCCTTTATGAAAGTTCCTGAAAGAATTACTACCATACAAAACATTTAAAGTGTTTTTACATATTTATGCGTAGAAAGCAATTTTCATTAAAGCAATGCAACAGTGATGATTTATTCCAAATGGTAGCGATCCGAATGTGTGGGGGGAGGGGGCACATACAGGGTAACTTTTCTTTTTGCTCGTCAGAGATTAAATGAATATTCATACATGTACTTCTGAAAATGTAGTATCATTTGGTACATCAACCATAGCCATTTAAAACTGACAATTGTTTCAATATGACGCCAGTTTGTGGGTTATCAATATCAGTGAGGGGACAGGGAGGGGGTCCTGCTACAGCACACTCATTCAGAACATACTCAACAGACTGAGCTTGACCACATGGACGCAGGTCAGAGTCGTTGAGACCACAGAGCTTCATGTTTGGTGCAAAGCGACCTGCGCCTGATCGCAAGTGATTCAGCTGAACCTTGTGCTTCTCAAAATGTGATTCAACTGTTTAATGAATCTTGATTACTTAGAGATTATCAAGACAAGATTATCCCTCTGTATTAGTTTAAAAAATAAATTAATTTAAAATGTAAAGTTTTGCGGTTGTAGGTCAGGAATGCTGTAACAATCCATGAGTGGCCATTATGACTAAACGAAGCAACAGCCTTATCGCTTTATTAAAATTACACATTTATTCATGCATCAAAAAAGAATGTTGGTTCTGATTATTTTATATATGTATGAATGATTAAAACTGAATGTACATGTAGTTAAATATGGATGGGATAGAAGTTTATATCATATCTGAGGGACCCGGTAGGTTGGCAATTTGATTATTTGCTACAAATCATGCAGATCCAAGCAGAAAATCAAGCCAAGTCTATTAAAATATTGTTCCAAATGATAGTTTTCAAATACTAAATATTTAAAATCAGCTATGTTTTTTCCGACAACCTTATAATTGTAGATGAATATGTATATACATGTATACATCGACTGTTAAATGCTATGATCAAATGCTTGCAACTTATAGTGCTATATAAAAAGTTATTACTAGTAATATTATTACTTTTGCTATTGAGCAGATACAAAACTTGACACAATGTGTACTTAAATCTGATCGTCACTGCCATGCTGAATTCAAACCTAATAAATCTTCCACCAAGACATAAATGAGCTGATATTTACATAAAACAATAGACAAATCTCCAAACCCACAAGCCCTTTTAAGTCTACACGTTAATGTCTATTATTTACACAGTACAGT
>JAVYIG010011977.1:0-56726 GCA_035222895.1 Strongylocentrotus droebachiensis | reverse complement strand
TATGACGCACATACAAACAATCACAGCCTTAAATGTCAATACAGATGATCATAAGATCATAAGATCATAAAAATCATAAAAATCGTCGGTAGATATTTGATTATAGACTGTTTGTTTACTATCTTGATATGTCAAACTCTATGATTTATAATCACGTTGCATTATGCATCTAAGTACCCAAGCGAACCTTCCATAAAATCAAAAGGAAGAAAGAAAGAAGAAAAAAAAGTAGAAAAAGAAGAGCCGTCTTTGTTTAAGTTATCTAACAGAGGGATGCATGTGAACATATTAGATTGTACAACAAGCTTTAATAGGCGAACATGACTTTTCCCCCACAATTATATGCACCACTGCCATTAGCTAATCTTCATTCAACTGGTCTTTTTATTCGACCACTATTATTCAATAATTCGCCCTTCCCCTCCACCACCTCCAGGACGTAATAGTTCAAAAATAATCATAGAATAGTTAGTGAACAAACCGAACGGTTGCGGAAAACTAGCAGAATAGTTACAGATTAGTTGAGGAATAATTGTGGTATCCATTTCTTAATTCTGGAAATCCATCTTCAAATGTAGCAGGGTACTGCTCAGGTCAGTATTTTGAAAGCGCCGACCACTGAACTTATCCTTTTTTCTTTTCTTTTTGTGTATAGACGACAGAAATTCACAATTATTTCCCTCTCACTCACAATATGGCAAACAATAAACAAATAGAACACTAAACAGGAATCAGTACATAAATTCAAAAGCATAAGGAGTCGAAAAACACAAAAAGTAAATGCTTGTGTTGGGAACGCACATTCCACGTAAGGGACAAGTTACTGTATAAACTGAGAAGAGAGTTAGGCATTGGAGGCTTATTTGAACTACATGTTTCTGCGTCCATTGCTTGGAACCTTCTTTACCAAGAGGTACTTTGCTATGACACATAACAGACTTCATATATAAATGTATTTAGAATGTTATTAATAGTTAGCAACATACAACTCTTACAAACCGCCTGACAAAACTGTCCCGATGAGTATAAAAAGGAGTATATAATAGGCCCTACATGGACATTTTCAATATACAAATTGGTTTCTTCGTCAAGAAGGTAACTGACATTGAATAACAGTTTATTCTTCTGCAAGAAGGTACCCACGTAAAATACAAGACGTATATACACGAAAGGTGATTAGCGGCCAGTTAAACACATTTTGTCTAACGAGAAAATGTTTGCAAAAAGAGTGGCTACTGCAGGCGGGATGATAGAGTGTTCAAAAAATTTGACTCAATAGAGTAGGTTCCAATAAAGGAGCGTGATCTCATGAGGATATTATTCCTGGACTATTCATAGACATATCAAAAGCTATTACTCAGCTTGTTGTCAACTTTTTCTCCAAGCAATGGAATGGTCGCTAAACATTTGACACATTCTGCAAAATGTCGCTGACTGTTCTTTCAATTCCTACGAATCGTAAAAAAATGAGGTTTTTTCCTGATTTTCATCAAAATATCGCTATTAAACATGCCACTAAATATTCATCAATTTTTCATATTTGGACTCTCCCTGACTCGGAAAGTATAAGGTCGACAATATAATTCGTCAGTATTTGTGACAAATTGCGAATCCCGCTATCGCCAAACTTTCGCTACTCAGTGACATCAAATTCTCATACTTTCAAAGAGGATTAATGGACTGAATATCGTCATATTCGGGTAGCAAAATGCCCAAATGTATGATTATTGTAGCCTGTCTAGTGTATCTGGATTACCATTACCATAGTAATCAAACTATATATTTTTACTCGCTCCCTTCGTTCGCTTTAAAAAAAAAATTCAGGATGGTTGATGTTCTAGCAAGAGGACTCAGCCCCTTGCGAACAGAAAATGCGCACTCCTATAGGATGAACCCAAAGTTTGCATATGCATGAAATTATCATTGTGGTGAGTTAAAAGTGGCTGAAAAAGGTTTCCAACATCTCTCCTCTGTTGTGATATCTTACTTTTACTTTTATCTTACCTTTACACTGCGAAGGAATTGCAGCTTCTAAATGATGGCAATTAAGCTCCCACGAAGCTATTCATTATGAATTTATAAGGCAGGTAGTAACCTTGACAGCAAGCGCAGTTCTGCAAACACGACTGAACTGTTTTCGAATCAGGTGGCGAGGTGAGTGATGTCTAGGTGGCAAAGTTTTGCTTAGAAATATGATTTGCACGCATGGAGCACAAGATCAAAACATGTTAGTACATGTATTGCGGAGTTCAAACAGAGGAAACTTATCGAATGAGGTCACTTAGTTTCGTTGTCGTGTCACAAAGAGGAAGTTTTTGGAAAAAAGAAAAGAAATATAATTATTTGATATGGTTTTGTTTCCAACCTCAAAGAAAATAGAATTTACACTGCTAGAGTTAACAAAAAATATTCCAAACATCCTCTTTTTTTGCCTCAAATCGTTATCCAAATTATCGTCAAACCTATAAATTGTAATAGCTGTTGATGGGAAGTTTTAATCCCTTTCATATGACACCACACACATGGTAAAATGAGGTCCCTTAAAGGGACTTGGTACTATTGTTCAGATGAAAGATAGTGGTGCTAAGGTAGTGACTTCAATGCTAGATGTACAATTAAAGATAATCTGAAAATTTGAGTGAAAACGGACCATTATTCATGGTACAAAGTGGGAAAAACTGATCTGATCGATTCTTTAATTCTCCCAACTATATTATTACAATTTAATTACATTTTGGGTGAATGTAAACCGTCACAAAGTAATAAAATGACTCTACCTTCCATTCCAGACATTACAGTGTTAACAGATTTTTTATAGCCTGTTTTTATGTCTTTTTTTCATGAAAAAAGGTTGGGAAAATTCAAAAATGGTTGGGAGAATTTACTGTTAATCACTTTTAGAGGGTGTCATACATTGACGCCTTCAAAGAAAACAATATATATCTTTGTGGTTTGAGAATTTTTTCAGGATTTTTGCATGTCAGAGGGTTAGTTCAGTAAAAGGAATATAGTAAGTAACATTTTATACAAAAATTAAGCCATTTTTTTCATCAACCTTCATCAATGTTACCGAGTCACTTTAAAAAGGAATCTCCAAAATAGTTCAACTGTAGCTGTACAGCACTGCAGTATAATTTCAAGGTAGCTCACCTAGAAATTGTGCATGGAGGTGCCCTAAACACGTTGATACCCAACGACCCTTTACAACATCCCATGTATCAGAAACCTACCTTGCCCTCTAGGTAATTAAACAAAAAAATATATCAGCAACTCACACACGCAAATGCGGGAGTTCGCGCTAACACACAACCGTGTTCACGTAATGGCGGAGCTCAATGATTTATAATCACCTTTGCATTATGCATTAGTACCCGAGCAAACCTTCCATAAAATCAAAGGGAAGAAGAAAGAAGAAAATAATAAGATGAAGAGCTGTTTTTGTTTAAGTAATCCAAATGAGGGATAAATGTAGACTATCCTGTTGAAATATAACCGTCATGAATATTGTAATAGGCCGATGATGTAATATGAAAGACTTCTTTTGATGTGCTACTACAATTAATTATATTTTGACCTAATTTATCATCACGTTTGTATTTGTAAACACAGTGACGTTTCCTCAATCAGGCGCGGATCCATGTGGGGAGAGGGGCGGCGAGTCTGCCCCCCCCCCCACCCCTGGCCCCCAAAAAGAGAGATGGTAACCACAATTGTTATTATCTTCTTTTTGTTAAATTTATTTAGTGCTAACACTACCCCCCCCCCCGCCTCCCCCCCCCCCCCCTGAGCAAAAAATAACGGTCTGCGCGATTTTCAAATATCCGGGGGCAAAAAGTGCTCACTACCCAAAAGAGTTAACGAATCGGATACAATAATGTCCTCAAATAAAAAGGTTATTTTCTTCTCTATTTTTAATTTAATATGGCATATTGGCCTTGAATAGCGAAAACTGTTTTTGAATAATTTGCCTACATATCTATTTCTTCGCGCTTTCTCAATACTGCATTCATCAGAGTTTACCACCTACTTATCCTAATTGTATTAGAATTAGATTCGGTTGTCAACAATTATACTAATGAAGGTGTTCATGTTATTCGTGCACGATAGTTGATTCAGTGTAAAGAATTAAAATTCCAATACTTTGACGGTTATACAATATTAAAATTTTCACTGTTTGCCTAACTGTGTAATAGAGTAAATACAATGGACATAATGTCGTTAATCAGAGTATATTGATGAGCAGTAACCAAACTCCCCCTATCGCTACGTTTAAGTGTGTATTTTCGGTATTTGAATTTCCTATGTTTATTTACAAAACGACACTAGAAGTTTATCGATTATTTTATACAGCCATGAAGCCATAAACATAAAACACTACTGATTCAAATTCGTTCCTCTTTGCTAACGTAGTTCCAACCGCATAGCATTTTGGTTTTAAAACATAATGCACAACGATCACAATGGATTCTCTTTATTTTTAGGTGTAACACATAAACCTTTATTTCATCTCACAGCAACCAACAGCAAATGAGGAATGAAAGCTATCTTGAATGATTTGTAACAAAATACAAATATTTAAATACGAAAAGTATTTTGTAAATGTAATGGAGTTTGACCGATGCTGATCACACAAAGGCCTGTGGTATCACTACGAGTATACTATAACATGTCCTATCATCTGTACTATCAAAAAGACTGGGAATCAATTTATGTTTATTATAATGAAATAGATATTTCTCATATATTTATGTACTAATACATGTTTGTATAGCTCATAAGTCTAAAGTTAATAGCTCCACCCTGTGTTGATATGTCAGGTATGCACTAAAAGAGAGATCATCTGCTGTATCAAGCAAGCTTGATTATTACAATTCACATATTTTGCACTCTACATGAAACATACGTATATATTGTATAAACGTTTCGATATATAATATATATATATATATATATATATAAACGAATCCCACTCAAAACATTAAATAAACTGCTGAAGGCAATTGTTTGTTCACATAGTAAAGTATATCAGAAGAAGAGATCTTCGTCATTGTCAATAACACCTATGAACAACACATTGGAAATAAATCATTTATAAAAAAGACTGAAATCGTATGTAAATGTTCTATATATGATTAACAAACAAGTTGATCCAAGTGTGGATTTTTAAATATTAAATTAAATGTTCTACCAGCAACAGCTACAACAAGTTTTATCTTTAATTTCCCGGCATTTTTCGTATGTTTAACAACACCCCCCCCCCCCCTCCTGTATCACTAAGCATCGTTCGGATATGACGGGCGTTCTTTCTTTTATGATGAAGTAATGAAGAAGTGTAATACGCTTTACATAGTTTCTTGCCCTCAGACTTTGCATCCATTATGTACACTATAATCTATCTGCGCTTATAAAAACCAATGTGGTTTTAAGAGGCCTAAAAACCTGCGGATGGCCTAATCAGTAAAATCATTTTATATTGGTGTATTACTGTGACGAACTCGTTTTATTGATACATAATGTACAAATAAAGGAAAAAACACGGGATATTTCACTTGGTGTTTGTTTTCCTGATAATCCTAAAAAATAATGATGAGTTACTAATTGATCACATATTCAATCTCAAAGGAATTTTGACCCTGTAACATAAAAAGTTACAATTAAACTTTTTTCCCAAAGATTTAGTGTATCTCCTTTAATCAATGGTACCTTATATACCATGAATGGTAACGTATGAATATATTTTCTGTCACAGATAAATATAATCACGATAATGCATGATAAAATATATTTAATGCCGCAAGATGGGCTATATATTATAACTTAATTTTACGATTGATTAATATACATTTTGAAGTTATAGGCCCCTATTAGCAAAACACTCTCTCCCGTTATATTTTATGTTTCGTTCATTAAGACAAAAATAGATGCCAATTTAGATACTCACGTATCAAATTTGACAGCCAACTACTACATTATTTACAACTGTTTTAAATTCATTTTGTTTAATCAATTCTTTACATTGTTTAACATCCACTTTTAGATATTAACGATTGCTGAATAAATATCCACTGTTAAGTATTCATTACAAATATGTACACTGTCATTACCCCCCGGTTTAAGCGTGACTGATATTACGGCGCTCTAGCACTGGAATGAACTAATTACTACTCTGTGTCCATTTACCTCACCTGGGTGGAGAGTGGCAAAATAATATAGACTAATGTCTTGCCAAAGGACACTTGTGCCGTGGCACTTGTGCAAGTCTTAAAATGATGCGAATATTCTTACTTTTCCAAACGTAATAGCAATAACAAATAAAAAGAAAATTAATAAGGACAATGATAATAATAATAAAAATAGTAATAATAATTTTGTTGTAATAATATAAATAATAATATTAATAATACTAATAATAATGAATGATAATGAATAATAATGATAATAATAAAAGTTATGATAATAATAATGATAATAATGATGATGATAATGATAATAATAATAATAAAATTATTATCATATTAGTTATAATAATAATGAGAATAACAATATTAATAATTATGATAATAATAATTATAATTATAATAATTACAATTATACAAATAATTATAAAAAACATAAAAACAATACAATTTAGTATAAGTCTTCATGCTGTAAAACTGCCGTCTATTCAGCTATGCCAAGAACTTCATATCTCATGGCCTGGTGCCCCTGCCACGTGAGAGGGTGTATTCTGACGTATCGAGCGTTGATTGGTCGAGGGAACAGTATAGTCTCCGGAGTGGATATATCGTAGTTTGCTGCGTAGACCTGAAGATCATGAGAACGAAATTATAATTTAAAGGGCATTGTATGGATTTTTCAGTTCAATTAGTGTAGTAAAATATATAGTAAAATAAAAATTTGAAATACAAGTACATGAATTGCTATCGATTAGACATGATAGAATTGGGTAAAAACGACGTCTAATAAATACATGTAAGCTGGGTATGAGTATCGGATATGATTACATAAAACATGTACAATGGCATACTGGCGTATATAGGCACGACTTATCCAATTCTGACATATGTCAATCTAATGCAGTTTTGCCACAAAACATAGAAATAGATGTAATAACAATTTTACAATCTCGCTGCCCGATTGGGCAATAGCATGTGAAATTCTTAGCAAGATCATTGAATAAGTGTTTTTGTATGCAGGGGGGGGGGGGGGGGGGGGGTCGCATATATAATTTTTTTTAAACATAGGAAATGAAACTGGATGGGGATTGCTACAATTCTACTTAAGCTGCACATTATCATCCGTCATTCAATGTCAAAGTCGCATCTTAAAACTTTAAAAAATAAACTGCCATTGCCATTTGTATGAAGGAAATGTTACAGTTTGCAGTTACAAACATTTCAACAACAACAAAACATCCACACATAAATTTCGGCTACGACCTAGAAGGCCACCCACCTTCTTCTTCTGTCTTTTCAAATGTATCTCTTCGATTTTATTTTTTCTCATCCAGATATTTATTTACTTGTCTTTTCATTATTTCATTTGTGTTTATTGAAAGCAGGGTGTTTAAAGGTACTATGTCCCATTTGCAGGCCCCAAAAATGAAAAGGTTAAATTCCAACGGCATTTGAAAGTAAATACTAATTTAGAACTTCCCTAAAAAAAAAGGGGGGGCTTTAAAATGTCTTTAAGTGGGAAAATAACGACTATTAGTTGTCGAATCGACTTAAGAGCTATAGAGCTAATAAGTAATAGTCTGATTTTCAGACCACTGTCGTACAATATATGCTGCGCAAAGATTCAATCAGTTAATTTTGGCCATTACAAGAAGTGGGTTATTGATGTAGACAAATGCTCACGTACTTTTTACAGCTCATTTTATGTATGTTATTGCCAAAGAAGAAAAAAGCCATTCGGTCACTCAATAGTGTCTGACACTGAAGTCTATCAAGTAAACGGGTTTCTTTGCATAATTTGAATATTAGGACATTGTTAACGTTTAAATTTCACAGATAGGACATACATGAAATATTCATAATTCCTGCAAAGTTCTACAGAATTTGATGTTGGCTGCAAAAGGGACATAGTATCTTTAATGGACATCGTAACCCCTGTTGTAACGGATTTTTCAATTGCGCCATCATTCGGTGAAGGCGTTCATAGATAGATTTCCGGTTCTTGTACCCAAGCATCATCATGCGCGCGTCATCAGTTGGGGTTGCATTGTGGGACATGGCTGTCAACACATCGGGACATTAGGAACTTTTAGATTTACACGACGAGAGCGTGGACTGCCGCGTGTGACATTGTGTTAAGGCACTGGGCCGTGCCCGGCAGTGCCTTAAACGGACGTCACATTACCTTAAAAGGATGTCACACGTGGTGGTCCACGTTCTCGTCGTGTAAATCTAAAAGTCCCTATTGTGACTAGCAGTGTACGTAACATTGAAGCAGTGTAAGTAGATTACCCTGCATTTTTTCAAGCTCAAGTTTATTTATTTCTCCTCCAGAGATCAACAGATAAAAAGAAAAACATATATAAAGAGACAAATGTATGACAATACATAAGATGAATTATAAAAAGTGAGGAAGGCAGTGGCCAAACCTTGTAAGAGGCCATTTAAATGTCTCAGGGGATGTCGGTCTAGGGGACATTTCAGAATGTTTCGTTTCGTGGAAGCCATTCTACTGAGATGTCCTCAAAATTTATTTCAAATTAAACAGTCAGACACAACTTCGGAAAATCGAGCACAGGTAAATAGGCCGAAAAAGGCGTATAATGTACAGTGAATATAGAACCTTCAAAGTTCATTACAAGGCAGTCTGTACGAAAGGCTTGGGGAAAATCTTGCTAAGTAAACCTGCCCTTGATATATTTTTTATTCAAAAAAGAATACTGCATGTCAATTATATTCTTGAAAGTCCTTGAACGGTTTGTCATATAATATAAATCTATTTTAGAGACTGTTTTGTTTTAATATTCAAAGTCCTTGAATGATACGTCATGCAATATAACTTTATTTTAATGACAAACGTTTGAGAATTTTTTTTATCCCCGGCATTATTTTGTTTTAAATGTAGATCATGGTCGACGAAATAAGATTTTGTACACACTGCCTCGCATTGAACAATAAGGGCTCTATTTTCATCATGCGTTATACGCCGTTTTCGGCGTTTTTACCTGTGCTCGGTTTGTGTCTGACTGACATAGCAACTTACTTTTTGCTCACCACATTGTGGTTCGAAAGCATAAGTCCATGTCACGTCATCCAGCGAATAGGACACCTTGACAGAAGTAATCCATTGTGCCTGCTGGTATCTGCCTTGTACGATAACACCAGTGACGGTAGAGGTCTTTCCAAGATCTATCTGACTCGTCAGTGCGTTAATAAAAGTAAGAATTATTAGCAAGTGACTAATAAATAAATGAATATGAATATACATGTATATATACATATATATATTATGAAAGAAATCTGACGAAAACAACTTTGAAAACAACGACTCTGTTATAAATAATATCCAAAGTTCTTTGGAAGCGCATAGAGACGTTAATATGTGCTTTACTACAACGAAATAATATATATTTGTTAGTAAATACACAATTTTAATAATGACAGTTCGAGAATAATGGTGCGTAGCTCTATCAAAGATTCCCATTGCTGACATCCCTTTTGGGATTGGGTTAGAACGCCAAAACCATAACTACTAGAACACGGAGACGGGTCAGCAGTTTCGGCGAAACCAGATTCAGTTGACTGGCCATTTGAAGAAAAACAAAAACTTCTTTGTAGGGGGAAGGGGGCAGGTGAGTTTTTAATAATGACAAGCCCTGTGTTTCAGTTGGGACCTATCTTTGAGCATGAATACATGCTAATTCGCTTGATATATATATATAATTTGTGTGTGTGTGTGTAAGATGACAACGAAAAAAACATATGAAGAAGAGATGTTTCATGCTTTAAATCCAAAGTTTTCATTAGGTCACACATTTTAGACGTTCCCTAACATTTTTATTTAGTCATCAAGACAACACAACTAAGATTAGAAATCCCTTTAGCGTTTCCAACTCTCAAGGGCAATACGAAACTACTACTACTAAAGTAAGCAATACCCATGGAAACGCTTTACAGCTCAAAGAAATATCTTTGCAAAAAGTATGAACACGTCACAATTATATGTATAGTTATGAGCAAGTTCTTGCTTTCAAAGCAGTAGAGGGAGGATAAATCATCAATGATCATATTCTATTTTAGGGTTAGGGTGAGGGTTTCATTTGGAATTTACGTTAGGGTAAAAATTAGGGTTAGATAATAATCGGTCTGCTGTTGAAGTTAAGAATTCGGTAAGTGTACGATCTTCAGGGAGAACGACATTAATGCTGACGTGGCTTTCCTGGGTAAACAAAATCGTTATTTTAATTAGTTTTATCGGACTCACCTTGACCCATTTATCTAAGTCAGCATTACTGGCAATCCATGCTGCATTTACGTTTGAAGACACTCCGCCGTTCAATCTTCCAGCTGATGGAGGGTGATTTCGATTATAAGTCGATGAGGAGGTGAGACTAGAGTCTGGTATTCGTCCATCTTCCACTCCCATTCCTTCCCCTCGGATAGGACGTGAACAGCTAATCTCTTCCTGGTTCATCGCAGCTGAACACCAAAAACAAAATGTATAAAAGAGACCTAGTGGATCTATTATGGTTTAGAAGTTAGTTGCTAATACCCTTATAAAAAAGTACCATAGTGACCATGGTAAAACCATAGTATAACAATGGTACTCTATGGTACCCGTGGTACTACCATGCAAGAAGTTCTTGCCAAGAACCATGGTATTACCATGGTTATAAAACAAGTACCATGGTATACCATGGTACTTCCAAATTTGTACATGGTACATTGTGGTACTTGGCAGTTGTATGGTTCAATATCATGTTTGATTAGTCACTATTACTGGCAATCCATGCTGCATTTACGTTTGAAGACACTCCGCCGTTCAATCTTTCAGCTGATGGAGGGTGATTTTTATTAAGAGTCGATGAGGAGGTGAGACTAGAGTCTGGTATTCGTCCATCTTCCACTCCCATTCCTTCCCCTCGGATAGGACGTGAACAGCTAACTCCTTCCTGGTTCATCGCAGCTGAAGACAACAAACGTAAAAACAAACTATGTCAGTGTATAAAAGAAACCTATAAGTCTTCTATGGTTTAGAAGTTAGTTGAGTTTTCAGAATACCGCCCCTTAGTAACAACAGAACGAACAAGAACTTAGGACTAACCAAAAATTATTCAGTTTCTGGGATTTGACTGAGGCATTAATAGCTAGGTAAGTGCCGTGTTTTCTATCGAATCCACGATTATCGCATCTCCAGCCGACGGTTTTAACCATTTGATTACGACACCTACATAGCTACTAATAGCATGTCCACACACAACACTTTATGTGATTAGGCGTTATTTTTTATACCGTTTCGGGATAGTTATACCGTTTCGGGATAGTAATACGGTGAATTTGTGTGTGTGGACGCTTACTAACGACACGTCGTATAACGAAACATCGCATAACGAAACGCAGGTTTGGGAATCGTTTTGAACTAGAACTCAATAAAGAATCACGCCTAATCACGCCTAATCACGGAAAGTGTTGTGTGTGGACGTAACTAGTATAACTAGTCGAACTAACTGGGCGGGGCTTAACGTGACCTCGCGCGAAAGGAGGCCTGACCTCTCATTTTTGCTTCCATTTCAAGACGGCAGTAGCAAACTGCGCACCTATACGACGTTTCGCAGTAGAGTTTCGGGATTACTTTCTTGGGTGTGTGGACACCCTGGAATTTATACGATGATTATTTATACGACGTTTCTTGTGTGTGGACACCCTGGGATATATACGATGATTCTTTATACGACGTTTCATTATAGAGTTTCGGGATAAATTGTTTTGTGTGTGGACACGATGTATGTGTTTTGGACTGGTGTATTAGCCACCGGACTGAAGATCACAGGATCCGCAGTTCATTTATCTGCCCGACACCAAGTGTCCTGTAGCAAAACATAAATCTATACATTCCCAGGTATGAATGGGTACCTGATATGTTTCAGCGCTAGTTACTTTGGAGTAATAATGTCTAGCGTCGTGAGCGTCACAGCGTGTCGTCACATCATTATAGGAGCGCTTTTAAAAAAGTGATATTAGTCCTTATTAAGCGATCCAAACATGTAGATCAATGTGTGCAGCGCTTTATAACTGTAAGGAAAGGCGCTTCATGAAATAACTTTTTGAATTGGTTAAATATAATAATATTATTCCACTCCTCCTTTTCCTTCTGTTTTTTTTTAAAGAATGCAGCCGTACCCACCTAATAAGTCATTGAGAGGTCCGTAGCCAGTGAGCTCTAGCCTGAGGGCCACGTATACACTATGGGCTGTCTTGGGATGGATACGAAAGAATCGGCATTCGATCGGCGTAAAGATGGTGTGTACAACAGAACTATTTTGGTCGTAGTTTCCTGTGTAGACCTGAACAAGATAATACAACCCTGTCACAATGAGATTAACTTCAGTTTGAAGTGTAGAATTTCCAATATCTAATAATTAACCCAATTAACCCAATGACGTCACTTTCGTAATAATGTTGTCCTTTCTTTGCTATTATTTAATTTGCAATATCTCTGTGAAAAATGTCCATACCTTCATCAGAACTATATCACATTTTTACACAATAATAGAGACAAATCTTCATTTGCACATTTATTGTCTCCTTTTTTATTTACATATTGATGTCATTTAATTACCAGCATTCTGGACCTTTATAATACCCTTATATTCTTATTTCTAACGTCATAGCATTATGATCTTATACTTTCCGGCTGTCGGTTGACACAATTCTTGATAAAAAAGTGTCATTTTAAGTCAACGAATAATCAAACCTTGACGCATTCTTAAAAATGTATAGGGACAAGTTTTTATCAGTTTGAATTATTTTATTCTTGATTCTCATCACGACAAACGTTTCCTCTTTTTCACAATACTATTATAGGCAGTTACGTATCTATACTTAAACGTAAACACATCAATTTGTGATCCGGACACATTTAATGTTTTCCACCAGATTTATTTTGTTAATTGTTTTTTTTGTAAAGGTTTGATTTTAAAGGTGATTGCAAATCTCTTTCTCCGTACATAGCCTACATTCTTTGCTGAGTAATATATTTCGTGTCTCTCCCCCCCCCCCCCCCTCTCTCTCTCTCTCTCTAAAAGAATAAGGTGATGTGAGGGTGGAACTATAAACATCCAATTGGAGGCGAATCTAGGGGATTTCATCTCGACCGTATCTAAACAAGAGCCGCACTGCCATCCATACAGAATATTCTAAAGGGGAGAAGGAGAACAAAAATCTATGAATGTCTTATATTTATATCCAGTGGGGTAGCTATTTTGGGGCACACTGGGGTAGGCACGTGCCCCCTCATTTAAATTACGAAGGAAACAGAAAAAGAGGCAGATTCTAACAAGAGGGGGGGGGGAATAAAGAGAGAAAAAGGAAAAGGATGAGGAAGGAAGACAATAGTACCCAGGCGCTGATCCAGGATTTCTTAGGGGAGGGGGCCCAATTTTTTAATTTTTTTTGCTCCCGAAATTTTGAAAATCGCGCCGGCAGAAAAGTCGCTCAGTGGGGGTGGGGGGGGGGGGGGGGGCGAGGGGTAGTAAGCACTTTTTTTTTTTTTTTTTTGGACCTCGAAAATTAAAAAAATTGCACCCCCCCCCCCTAAAAAGGTAAAAATCACGCGTTTTTACACGTTTTTTCCCCCCAGGGGGAGAGGGGAGGGCCCGGGACCTCCGCCCCCCCCCCCCACCCCGGATCCGCCACTGATAGTACCCCTACCACAACCTCACCAGTGGCCTTGTAAATCCGCATATCATTTCCCCAATTAGACCGGCGCCCTCCCCAAATGATTCCAGTGTTCCTCAATACCTGGGCTCACACTACGTCACGGATTATAATCATTTATTTTATTGAGATTCAAACTCTTTATACGCCACACAAATAATCATCCTGTGTCACATTGTATTTATCATTGGATAGACATGTTTATTTAATTGTTTCCTGGGCAAGATCAATCTATACCGGTGTTAAAAAGGTTGTTGTTGGAGATATCAAGATCGGACAAGGGTAATTCTGCAAAGCCGTTGTGTTGCATAAAGCAAACCTTCCATTAATTTGGACATAATTATTCTTTTGTTCAAACGGCACGTTTGACTAACCGACCGTACAGAGAGGCAAGGAAAGCAAACTGAGTGTTAATACCTTGACTATGTTGCTGTTAATATCCCGGTAGTTGGTCCAAGATGCTCCGTCCAGACTGGAAGAAACTGTGTACGATGTCACCCATTGGTTAAATTCTGCACTGCCTTGCGTCATGATGGCGGTGATGATAAATGTGGAATCAAATTTGATCTGAAGCCAGGGGTCTTTGTCATTACTTTCTGCGATCCACGCGGAAGGACTGTTAAGACGTGCTTTTAGTCTACTCACATTAGGATCCCGTTCACTCGAGACTGTAATATCGCTGTCAGGAACCTTACCGCTTTCTAGACCAACTGGATTACCCCGTGGTGTGCTGCACAGGTTCACTGTTGAAAAATAAACACAGAATTGCAGTTTTAGATCTTTAAAAGAGTGTTTTTAAATAGACAACGCAACTCTAACATAATTAGTTTGGCTCAATCAGCATTCATAATCATGCGCATTTGGATGTTCTAGCACTTGTGGGTAGGAGACATGTGAAACTTTGAACGTTTTTACCGACCACCTGTCTCAGTTGATCAGGACGCTTTACCCAACCCTAACGCTGAATCTCACCATAACCTAAAACCCATTTACAACCCTATGGCCTGCATTTTACCAATGTTAGGCCTGATGCAAGACCTAAGCGTAGGGTTTTATTTGAAATCGTGTTTAACAAAGGAGGTTTAGTGTCAGAATAAAATGGGAAATTTATTTTTATTTTATTTTTATTCTTATTTTCTAGGGCACCTAGACATTAGAGGGCGTCTGTAATAGAAAATATTTCGCTTGTCTGAATATGCAAATTAGGGTGTGGTGCCGAGAAAGCTACAGTGTGTACGTGTGGATTTGACTCGGGGCAACTGACATAAGACGGAGGTTGTAGTGTGGCGTGTGAGAGGTCATGTACATATACAATTCTTGATAAATAGCTTTGACGGTTTCCCACCAAAAAACGATCACTTTTAAGGACAATTCCAACACCTTTCGGAACATTTTAATTAGACATTTTTAATTTCATAGATCGTTTTCGTGAAGGGTATCTCCATGAGATAAAACCAACCAAATTTAAATCGGCGCGCGTGGGCAGTCATTGTCATCGCGATTCTTGTATTTCTGGCACTAAATTTGTTCGCTTGTACTTTAGTTCACCATTAATGTGCAGTTTCCCCAGTTACATGTTGGTCTGCGAAAAGTAATTGTCATTAGAATATCCATTGTATATTTCTCATAATTATGCAATAAAAAGATAATTTGATTATTTCATTCTTTAGAAAAATAAACAGACGTTACTAGAGTGCGCGTATTTATCGTGTTTGTTTCTGCGGCATCGAACATACTTCAAAGACAAGCTGTTTGTTGTGACTCCATCTACATGTATGTGAAGTCTCCTTGTCAATACAATTCCATTTTTCTGAAACACTTACATGTACAGCAAACAACAGCTACACTCCCCTCACTACGGTTCATCGCCGACGTCTCCTCGTACCAGCAGGTTGTAATGTTAGTCACGTTGACTGGACATCTCACAGTTACAGCCTCGGAATGATTATCTAAGGACGACATCTCATAAAGATCTCCTCCTACCATCGCATATACATCTTTTTAACAGATGATCAGAAAGAAATTTTAAAAAAGATGAATTGAAATAAAAAGAAGTATTTACACTAGTGATTCAATTCATGACTACTAGCATTTTTCTTAATTCCACACACACACAAAAAAGGTTTTATGTTTGTTAAGTGTCCGGACCCCCCCCCCCCCCCCCCCCCACCCTAATACAAATTGACTCAGTCTTGCTGACAGTTACATGGACTTCACCCAGAAATGTTCATGATATTACACAGGCACGTAACATGGAATTTGGTACAAACTTTTCAGCAATACCATTTTTGAATAGGAGGGTATGTGAAAGAGCAATCCATATCGAAGGACATTTCTATCATGAAATTTATTCAAACTGCCATAACAAAGAACAATCAAACAGGTCACAAATTATTTTATACCTTTACTAAACCCAACCTCCTCTATGAGTCGACAAAAAAAAATATTTTGTGTATTCGTGCGCTTTGTATTTGAAAGATCTTCCTTTCTCAGATCCCTCTTTCAAATAGCATTGATAACGAACAAATGAAGCCTTTTCAAATTAAATATCGGGTGATACAATGGACTGCATGGATGATTTTCGATGGTGAACTTCAAAATTCGACAGTAAATACCCCGGTCACACCACCAAACTTACTCCTAATAATAATAATAATAATAATAATAATAATAATAATCTTTAAAGTCCACTCCAATTTTTAATAAACCGAAACGGAAATTCTTTTTGCCCAATTGATCGACTCCAAACCTACAGAATCTTGGCCATTCGGGGGGTAATGAACATTTTGTTCAGTCTGTTGTCGGTCATGGCATCGTTTCATGAAACTGTCTTAAGTATATAAAAGCTCACCGACATCCCATTGAAACGCGTATTAAGTTGAATACGCACGTTACATAGGTTGTGGGCAAACATGTACTTATGACGTGTTCGTGAACAGCTGCACATGATGACGGTCTCCTCGGTGTGATTTGGATATAACTGACGGAGACAAGTGAACAAAATATAGGACTATAAGCTTCATAAAGCAGTTACCTTCATATCCTAGATACTTGCAGACTAACCGGGATGCGTTCCTGGACCAGTTTACTTGATGGATTAACATGTAGGTTGTAGGGCGAGAACGAGATGTGATAACTATTCGTCCTTCGCTTTCACTTCCACCGACTAGTCTCAAGGAATGGATGAAGGGGTCTATACATGCAATGAATTGAGCCAAAATACAAAATGTAACGTTCCTCTGAGCAAATCCGTACTTTTGAAGAATAAGACGAAAAAAAGTGACCAACATGTAAGCAGTGGTGGATCTAGGGGGTAGGGGCCCGGCCCCCTTCCCCTTCCCTGGCCAAAAAACAGTTAAAAACACCTTTTTTGTTTAAAGAAAAAGAAATGACGGCCCCTTCCCCTGGCAAAAAAAATGTTGAGTATGTTGAATAAAGGAGTGGTCACTATCTCCCCGTTGAGCCAAAAAAAAAAGTGCTTCTGGCTCTCTGTCTCTGTCTCTCTCTCTCTGTCTCTCAGTAGCTCCCTCTCTCTCTCTCTCTCTCTCTCTCTCTCTTTCTCTTTTTTCTTCTCTCTCACTCTCTCTCTCGCCGTCTTTTTTTTTATCTCTCTTTTGTTCATTTAGTTAATTTCCTCCTCTTACCGTACTCGCATCTGTCTCCATGGTAGATATCCAGGCAAGTACAGTTAAACCCCTTATCTGTTTCCTCACAGTTTCCTCCATGTTGACAGGGGCTCGATAAACACGCTGAAATTAGACCACACAATATGCATGTAACAAGTTAGAAACTGGATGCCATTAATTGATAATTTGAAACGGACACTTAAATATTTTAACTTTGAAACATTATTCGTAGTAAATAAATAACATTTACTTTTAGTTCCAGGCATGAAATTATAAAAATACATATGAAATATTACATAAAAATACATACACATTTAAATGAGGTTTGACATATCAGAATGATAGTACAGTGCAAAAGAAGAAAAAGACATAAGACACACCAGCAAACGAAGTACTATGTCCTGTCGAGAGACTGTCAATGTAATGTAACATTTAAACTGATTTGATCTGAGAGCTCTGAGAAATCTGTTAGCTACATTACGTCATGCATTGTAATCATGATTTTATATTGACGACATCTGTAATTCACAAGTAGTTCTCACTCCTTAAAAAATCTGAAAACCTGAAACTGAAAACTGCAAAAAGAATTGATTTTTTTTCTGAAAAAGGCAATGTCATAAGATCAGCGTGTATTGGAATTAATTCAAAGCATGACAATACGTAATACCCATGCATATTCTTTAAAAGATTATTCCACCCTTTGGTTGCTAAGCTGCGCACATTCAGACTTTGTCACCATCTTCACCACTCTTTACAAGGAGCAACCTTTCAATTATTGACTTACCGGACTATCTTCTAGAAGGAGTTTCATTCCTCAAAATACCAAAACCATCTTACTCTGCAGTATAGTATCCCTTCACTTTCTCATAAATGTCCCTTTTCACCCCTGACAAATGCCTCTATTAAAATCTGATAAATGCCCCCTTCACCTATGATAATTGCCTCTATTCAAATCTAGCAGGTTCACATTTTAATTTGACAAGTGCTCCTTTTCCTTTGTAAAAATTGCCCTCTTCCCCTTCTGATAACTGCCACTTTCTTGCTTTGATGAGTGCCTATTTCCCTTTGTAATAAGAACCCCCCTCCTTTATATTAAATACCACTTTTTAACTCTGATAAGTACCCCTTTTATTTTGACATGTTCCTCTTTCCCTTCTACTAAGGACCAAATTTCCTTCGGATAAATGCCCATATTAAAATCTGATATAGGTGCCCTCTTCCTTCAAAAGATGTCCCATTCCCAGTCTCTGTTGAGTGTCCCTTTTCATATGCAAGAAGTGCCCTATTTCTATTTCTGATAACTGTCCTTTTCCTTTTTGATAGGTGCCTACTTTTCCTTTCTCCATGACATGCACCCCTAATTCAAAGCAACTTAGAGCCCCTTTTTCTCTAATTATCCCTAGAGCTCGCTCGCATTTATAGTTTATATAATAATGTTACTTATAAATGCACTTTCCAGTGCTTCATTAGCTAGTGCTTAAAACTCATCACAATTTGCTTTTTGTCCTCTTTAAAAGATGTAATATTTCGCACCTCGACCTCACATATCTTCAATTTTTTGATCGCTCGCTTCGTTCGCTCGAACATTAATATTCAGACCATCACAGCAAACTGTAGAGTCTGTAGATGCTAGATGCTAGATGATCAACCTTTTCTGATCGATTCCACAACGTTTCTTTCACAATGCAATCGCATGACCATTACTGGTCTTTACCTTTAAGCGCTATCGCTAGCTAGCTAGCGCTCAGCGCTGGTGTCACAGATGGGCGATGTGTTACCCTGACTACGTACCTCGCGTTTACCCATGACATGCGTCCTAATATCAATGGGGGCCCCAAGGCGTCTTTCCGTGTTCATATTCATGTATTGCAGGACAGAAGGAAAGTCACCTCGCGTTTACATCAGACAGTTGTCTGACGTGACACCGAGTGATACCGAGTGTATACAGATATAAACCGGGTATTATTATACAGGTTATTTCCCTGTTTAATGTCATTGCGAAGTACAATTTTTGTACAAAACTGTAAAACCCATCAATACGACTGCTGGATAAAAAAATGTTCATTAAAGTTATGTAATCATTATTCATTTATGCACCGGTGGTTCATTCTGTGATACACAGGTGGCAGGCGCGGATCTACGGGGGGGGGGGGGGTTAGGGGGTTTAAACCCCCCCCCCCCTTGGGCGCCCCCCCCCCCCCCAAAAAAAAAGGGGGAAAAAAGAGAAAAAAAGAAAGAAAAAAGAACGCACGCTGGAGAGAAACCCTTTCAAGTGCAAATATTGTGAGAAGATATTCAACTCATCTGGTAACTTAACCAAACACATGATAACTGTGTATTAAACTGTTACTTGATTTAAAAAGACGTTATCATGCACTGCTTTTTATGGTCTCCATCGTGTTAATAGATGCCAGGAAAACATCACTTACGGGGTTCAAATAAACACCCCAAAAAAAATCGGCTCGCCGCTTCGCGGCTCGTGGACGATGCTCCGCATCGTCATTATTTTGGTCAACCCCCCCCCCTTAGCAAAAAGCTAGATCCGCCCCTGGGTGGAAGTATTCTTTTTAAGAGGGAAAACAAAAGGTATTCATGAATCACCTCCAGCACTTTGGCAGTGATTATTCTAAAATGCACAAGGTAGAACGTCTCCATATGTAAAAGAAATGTGTATTTTGGGGGGTGTTTTGTATAAGTGCTATCTATGAAGTCTATCTTAATAATTGAGAAATGAAAATTAAGCGTTGGCTATACACTGAGCACATTAAATAATGGCATATGCTCTCCTAAAATACTTTCATTAAATTTATATATTTTGATTTCATTTACACACTTGTATTCTACTTCCATGCAATCGTTATTCAGTAGAGAAATTGTTTATTGATGATATTGATAATGTATCATTAATAAATGGTTTCTCAGTAAAATGAAGTATTCTCTCAAGAGACGTGTCTGTGATCCCCCCCCCCCCAAAGCATTTACCCAAAGTGCTTAGGAAAGAAATACAAACAGATAAATTCAGCGCTCTTTTCACATATAAACTGTCAACCTTTCCTTCTTCTTTCTAGCAATTTTCAGCACTTCAAATCAGATATATGCACACTTAAATATATCATTTTTACTCGAAAATCTTTTAAAGTACCTTTAAGTTGAGTTACAAATAAGTAAACTGTTGACAACTCAAAAAATTAGACCAAATATACCTGGAATGGCTGTTGTGTTAAAACAAATATATGTCTTTCCTTTTATAACTACCCTTGCAATTTTTACCCGGTATTGGACAGACGCACCTTTTTGATAACTCCTAAGGAAAATAAAATATACTTGATATGGATGAAGTTATGAAGCGCTGTTGGAGTGGTGTTGTACCAAACCTACGGCTTACCTGGTATGGAACAGTAGTACCATCTCGATAACCCCGAAGGTAGATCAAACACACTTGGAATGCCTGAATTTATGCCCTCCTTTAAGACTAATTGTACTACCTTCCCTCTTTCTAACGTCTTCGATGGGCACTTAATCTTGGTAGAACAGGGTTGTTCAGCGGCAAAAGCTGTCAGGTTTCAAATGAATAGGAGAATGGTAAAATGTTTCTATGCATGAAATAAAATGTACGTTTATAATTTAATCGGTTTGTGTATATATAGAAGGCACCAGCCACATAATTTAGAATGATCAATTTGAACAAGAACAAGAAAGAAAAGTAGGGAACAGAAGTTAATAAAGGAATAATAATAATAATAATATTGGGTTTTTGTATAGCGCTCATATCTGACTTGATACTCCTGGCGCTCCCGATTATTACCCTGCTGCTTTCTTAAGAAAAACCGATATGAATTGGGTTGGACGTGTTTGAACACTTAAGTTTCAATAAGAAATGAATCAGGAAGTCAATAATAATAAGTACATGGAATTCAGAATAAAATACGGGAAATGTATGTTGTCGTATGCTCCCATGTTTCATTACATTTCTACTTATTTATCGATACAGCAAATAAAACAATTTACTTGAAACAGGATTTACATGTAAATACGTTAAATTAATGGTTCATACCTGTTCCCTGAAGTAGGATCATGGAAAACACGAGCATTAACAGAAACATGACGAAACCAGTCACCACGCGACGCTGTGAAAATAACAACATTTTCAACGAGAAATTCAACCAGTATTTATTAGGAACTGAATTCCCGTTTTCTCTCTATTTTCCTTACATATCAGAATTTAAAAAGCGACATTTAGGGAATGCGGGGAAACGTGCACCCCGAAGTTTACGTTAATTTTTAACTTAAAAGGCATGTTGAAATAATACGGACCTACAGTAGGAAAGTTATGAACGTTAGAAATATGAGATCACTTTAAATAAAGTCAATGCAAATCTCAATCTGGCAATTTGTTTAGAGGATCGTGACACAGTCGCGGATAAATCTCCCGTTTGTCATAGTACAACAAATCATAAAGTTCTGTTTTCTCCTGTAAGGGCCTTGTCCCTTGTGGTACATACTACTCAAAACATATTATGGGTAGCGTACCGTTATAGGTCCTCTAAAGAGAAAAGACCCTCATGAATCATACATTAATGTGTTGGAACAAATGAGAAAGTTGTCCACCACTACATCACAGAGATATTACCGATTCAGTCAATTTAAAGAGCCCATACCTATAGCGATAACAACTTTCTCATTTTTGTCCGATTTCATTTAAACTTTCCCCAGTCAACTTTTCTGCCATTTCTGCTTTCTTCTAGAGTAGTTTGCTATCAAGATTGGATTTCCCTTTAACACTTTACCTGATTGGAAAATGCGCTCCCCTGATCATATATGGTTTTAGAAAGTACATGTACGCCGTCTTCCTTGTATTAAAACTGTTGCTATCATTTATGTACACTTTTACTACTTTTGTTGATATGGAAAAATAAATGTTACTTTGAATCAAAATGAGTTGAATTGAATTGCATAATAGACTTTTAATGAAAAATCTGCTTATCAAGAAATTATTATAACTATTCAAACAATAACATTATATGCCAACAATTCTTTGATAATGAATTTTCTTTCAAAATTAAGTAAAAATGAAGTTTCCTGTATATTTAAGCTATTGTGGAACTCCGGACAGGGTTAAAATGGATGTGAACAAACCGTATAAAGTAGAGAAAACCTTGTTAAACATGTGGTCAATAATCACTTGCTTTGATAAAGTCTCCAATATGTTAATGATTGTACATACCTGTCTCATGTTGAGATACAAAGCGGGCACATCTTCCATGTATATATTTACAGACAAAGATTCTTCTATCGCATCAATGGTGTAAGCCTCTCGATTTCAATAATCAGCGTTAGATGTTGAATCACAGTTAACGTTTCAGGAAATTTCCACTTTTCAAAGATAATGCGACGAAAAAATATGATTTGTACACTCTGAACATGCCAAGTAGCCTGCGGGAAATTGTCAGTGAATTGCTCTGGAAAATATTTATCCGATTGATCCAATTGTTCTGAAATGTGCCACTCTTAAACGCAGCCGATGTGTATAAACGTGTGTGCGTGTGTGCGTGTATGTGTGCGCGCGCGCGCGCGCGTGTGTGTGTGTGTGCGTGTGTGTGTGTGTTTGCGTGAACTCATAAGCTTCAATTCGCTTCAACCCATTATTTTTCACAATTTTTGCTTTATCAATATGACTGTATAGTGTTATTTCATGGTTAATAATCCGATATTTTTCATTAACATCTGCAACTACGGCTTGTTATTATAACAACGTTGATGCTGATAATTAATCGAAATTAAACTCGAAATATCTTCTGTTTTACTGATAGATGGTCTTTTCTTCGGCATAATATTATATAGTTATCTTATACAGTAGTAATGCTATATTCATTTTTCATTTTCCAGTCTTCCTCCCAAACCCACTCTGAAGAAATGCCGATGGAACTCCTCTTGATGTAATTTGTGTGGATGATGGTGACATGTTGAGCTTCTCATGAACATTAACTCCAGATAGTGGAGAAAACAAAACTGGTCAGCTCGACGGACGTTTTTCCCCAATGTTAACCCAATTAAGATGGAGGATACATTGGTTATCCTACAATTAGACCTCCAAGAAGAGGATGGAATCACAAATGATAAAGAAACATGGTTTGATATTCTGAGGTTTAATCGGATGTTGCCCAGAACAAGCAGTTAAACAATGAACTTTTTCATCAGATGATATTGATGTGGCTTCAACATCAACACAGTAAAGAACTCCATATTCGGCTTTACAAAACAGTTTAAAGGTCACTTCGTGAAACAGTATAACCGTGCACCTCAAGACATTCAGTATTTGTAAACTAACACACAGTGGATGTCATGCATCGGTTGAAGTGTTTTTTGAGTGAGGTATCCTCTAACTTAACAATGTTTGATGTCACATCAAACTGAGAGTCTTACTGGGGGTAAATTTACAAATGGTAGACTTATAGATATTGCTTTTATATGCATTGTATTAATTCAGTCTACACTTATCGATATCCCTCACTGCATCACAGTGGTGGATCCAGGGGCCCGGGGGCCGGGCCCCCTCCCCTAGGAGAAAAACGTGTAAAAACACGTAAATTTTACCCCCTTTTTTTTGGAAATCGACCCCCTCCACTGGCGCTCAATGAGGGGGGGGGGGGTGCGATTTTTCCAATTTCCGAGGGCCAACAAAAAGACATAGTGCTCAGTAATACAATGTGATATGATGTAATAAAAAATATTACTTTTGGTATGCTACTACATGTCATTATATTTTGACCTATTTTATAATCGCGTTTGCTTTTAAAACATAATGACGTTTCATCAAAGTTTGGCTGTTTGTACATTTGCATTTCTATTCATCAACGAAAAAGTAGTTTATTATCAGTATTAGCTTGTTGATAAATCGAGCTCCGTCATTGTCCTGTTAAAAAAGTAAACGAATAAATGATACATTAACGTCGTCAACTAAAACGGCAATTTTCTTCTCTCTTTTTAATTTAACATGGCATATTGGCCTTGAACAGCAAAAACTACTCACTCAGCCTACATTATTATTTGCTCGCGCAAATGGATGAAATTCATTTACCCATGCCTGGTTGCTATGCCAGGCAGCCATGCATGCAAGTCATGCAGACATCGAAAGCTACAACGTCATTTCTTAATAACAATCTACTTTCTGACTGCATGTAAGGTTGCTAAGTAAGGGAACTAGCCTTGCGATTCCGACAGATATCAAACAAAAGCTACAAAGTCATTACATTACAAAATATTTTACGTTATACTGATGCCATGTAGTTGATTTACAGTGCATGTAGAGTTGTATAGTTGCACCTCCCTTAACCCTTTCCTTTCTTCTCTTTAAGATTGTGTCAATTGCAGTAAAGCGAGAATATTGACACAAAAGAGAAAAAAGGAGGAAAAGAAAGAGAAAGGAAAATAAGTGTATAATAAAACAAGCAGTGCAACATTGGAAGTAGGTCTGCTTTACACCTAGTGCTTCTATATACTGATCGTGTGAGTGTGAAATAAAAAGGAAAAAAAAGGGATTCATTAATAAATTGCATCTCATTTACAATATGACAACGGCTAAATAAGAACGATGTGTGGATGAATTGCATTGACAAGGAAATACAATGTACTGTCTATAGGAATGCGAATAAGCATGAGTTTCTCTCTTATCACTACATCACTGTGGAAATGTTTTCTCACTCCAAAATACAGGTCATGTTTACCTGATGTTTTTGTTGTCATGAAATTGAATGAAGCTGTAACACTTCAGAGTTTATGTTAAAGGATGGTTTAGTTCTTGTTTAAGACCGCAAATGCCTTCAGAGTGCATGGTTATTGCCCTTATTCTTATTTATGACATTTCTAGTGCTTTTTTTGGACCTAAAATTGCTATGAAGATAATTTTAGGCCCACAAATTTGTGAAACTTAGCCAATACGATCATATCAATTCAGCTCCACTTTCAAAAAAATACGGTGACCTTTGATTGATTAATTAATCAATAATAACAATACACGGGCCGGCTGGTTGTGTGATTATATCCAACACGAAAACGCCAACAAAAAGCCAACATCGGCATTGGCTGGAATAAAACTTATAAGGCGCTTTCTCGTTTTTTTCAACGACTGGTTCAAATTAAGTCGTTATGGATATTTCAGCCGTCTCAGAACCGATTTCGATCAACCAACGACGATTTTGTCATTTAAATTGTATGTTCTTTGACACTCAGTTTTTTATTATCTCACCAAAAAAATATTTTGTGTAGCGCCCTCTGCAACAAAACTCAACTATCCTTTTAAAGGTACTATGTCCCTTTTGCAGCCTACCTCATATTCTGTAGAACTTTGCAGGAATTATGAATATGTCATGTATGTCCTATCTGTGAAATTTAAACGTTAGCAGTGTCCTCATATTCAAATTATGCAAGGAAACCTGTTTACTTGCTAGACTTCACTGTCAGACACTATTCAGTGACTGACTGGCTTTTTTCTTCTTTGGTAATAACATACATGAAAAGAGTTGTAAAGGGTACATGAGCATTTGTCTACATCAATAACCCACTTCTTGTGATGGCCAAGATTAAACTGATTGAATCTTTGCGCAGCATAAAACGTATGACCATTCGGTACAATTGTCTGAAAATCAAGACTGTTACTTTTGGGCTCTATAGCCCTAAAGTCGATTTGACAACTAATAGTCGTTATTTTCCCACTTGAAGACATTTTCAAGCCATAACAACCGTAATCGGCATTGTACATTGTACGAGATAAATGCATGAATGAGTCACCTAGACATAGTGATATAACAATTGGGAATGCAAACAAAAAAAATCTATCAACGCACTTTGGACAGAGGTTGAGTTGCATACATATTATCAGGGAGCTGTCATACAAGGAGTGAAAACTCTTGTAATTTATTCAAACGTATATGCGTGACTTCTAAAGCGTAACAATGGGATGCGTAACATGCCGCTTGGCTTTAAGTTCCATGCTCAGAGCCGCTCTTCCACTGCGGGGAATTTTGGAGGCCAGGCACCAATTGGGACCCTTTTGAAGCCAAAACAGCACAAAAATCAACTTTGGCACAAAAATCCTTCGGGAGCTGTTTCAGTGACATACCGTACCACACTACTAATGTCGTTAGCCTACATTATTATTTGCTCGCGCAAATGGATGAAATTCATTCATCCATGCCTGGTTGCTATGCCAGGCAGCCATGCATGCAAGTCATGCAGACATCGAACGAAAGCTACAAAGTCATTTCATTACAATCTACTTTCTGACTGCATGTAAGGTTGCTAAGTGAGGGAACTAGCCTTGCGAGTCCGACAGATATCAAACAAAAGCTACAAAGTCATTCCATTACAAAATATTTTACGTTATACTGATGCCATGTAGTTGATTAACAGTGCATGTAGAGTTGTATAGTTGCCCCTTGTAGCATTATTGGATAGTCTTAGGATCCTAATAATGCCTCGGGTTCGTTATCAGCTAAAGCTATGGTGGATAAATCATCATACTTAGGACACTGGTTCTGACTCGTAACTCTTACGTTTATTCACTCTATAACAACCGACGAGAGGTGGCGCTACACCTCTTACATCTTCCCTTCTTTATAAAGATCATGGTGAACATAATGTATCTTCAAATATTTCACATGAATCTCCTAATAAATTTCTATACCCCTTTAACCTAACAAAGCCTTATCTTTCTTGTATTATGCTCAACTCCTGTATGGCTTCTTTGCCTATACAAATAACCATATGAACACCAAAATGTAACTTTAACTGTTTCTCCTTTGCAGCTAACAAAACCTATATGAAGTTATGAACATACATATATAAACACTGTACCTCTTACTTTTCTCCTTCCCCAAAAGAAACAAAATAGAAGAGCATGTATTTACTACCATATCCCTAGTATACATAAAATTACAAAATGGAATAACTTCAAAATTATTCATCCCTAAAATATCAAAAATAACAAATACTTGTTTGAAGAACATAAAATATACTATGCACTTAGTTCAGTGTTTTCGCTCAATGTTCAAATCCTTGACTGATCAGGATGTAACGTCCAATTCCACATATGGCTGGATATAGTCAATATAATCTGAAATGTTCAAGTTTATAGATTGAAGATCGACTGCTCCGATTACGGTACTATAGATGATTCATTTGCAGAGTATTCACGCTATAGTCGCTTGGCTCGCACCTCAGAATATCTTCACATCATATCATTAACATTATCACAACGAAGACAAATTGAATCCTTCCGCTAGCTTGCTGCCTCGCTTTGTTTCCCCGCGTTAAACCGAATTCCAATCACAATAGGAGGTTCAAACCTCTTGACTAATGATAATAAACATCATTTATCTATCTGCATATATATGAAGTCTACCATGGGACACGCGAAAAAGCAATTTATTTCCTAACATAATCCGCGAAGTGCTTAGGGGGGCGGACTACTCTGCCTGATCTCGTAGTAACATTTTGCTGATCTCGAGGGCAATTGCGAGGTTGTACGTGTTGTTGTTGTTGTTGCTCTGGTGGAATATTCGCGTGTGTCTGGTCATCTGGGATGTCAACGTCCGCGCCTGAAGTAGTCATCGGTTCCTGCGTTCGTCTCAGATGTCGTCGATTACGCCGATAGACTCCACCGTCATCTCTCTTCACCAAGTAGGATCTTGGTTCTGATGTTTTCCGAAGCACAACCCCTTTCTGCCACTCACTCTGCTGCTTGGTAGGGTGAATTCTGACCACGTCACCTGGATGGAGTGGTGGCAAATCTTTAGCACTCTTGTCGTAGTGGAACTTCTGTCGCAACTTTACCTTCTTCAGTTCTTTGGCTGCACTCTGCACCTCTGGTTTTAGAAGCTTCCTTGTTGTAGGCAGCAAAGTTCTGGTTCGTCTGCTCATCAGTCGTTGCACAGGACTACTTGACATCCCTTGTGTTGGGGTATTTCTGTATTCAAGTATACCCAAGTAAGGATCTGTGCCTGCTGCTTTCGCCTTCTTTAGTAGAGTCTTGGCCATCTTTACTGCATTCTCTGCCTTACCGTTACTCTGGGGGTAGTAAGGTGATGAAGTCTTATGTTCAAACTCCCAGTTCTTGGCAAAATCTCTGAAGGTATCTGCAGTGAACTGTGGTCCATTGTCTGTTATTAGAATATGTGGTATGCCATGCCTGGCAAATTGTGCTCTCATCTTTTTTACCACTGTTGAGGCCTTTGTGTTCTCTAGAAAGTCAATCTCCCAGTATCCAGAGTAGTAGTCAACAGTCACTAAATACATTTTGTCGTCTAGTTGAAAGATATCTGCTCCTACTTTCCTCCATGGCTGGCTGGGAACATCGTGTTGCTGGAGAGTCTCCATCTGCTGCTTCTGGCCATAGGAACTACATGTCTCACATTTCTGCACATAGTCCTTGATTTCTGCATTCATGCTCGGCCAGTAAAGGCATTCTCTGGCTCTTCTCAGGCATCCTTCTATTCCTAAGTGTGATGAGTGCACTTTCTCCATCATCTATTTTCTCTTTGACTTAGGAATGACTACACGTTCGCCTCTATAGATGAGTGTATCATCGTAGCTAAGCTCATCTCTCACTAAGAAGTAAGGTCTAAGTATCGGCTCAACGTCATGTTGTCTGTCAGGCCACCCTTGCTGAATGACTTTCTTCAGTTTTGTCATCGAGCCGTCCTGTCTAACTGCTTCCGCCAGCTCATCCATCAGCGGTTGAGCAATAGGCACATGTTTGGCAAAATTTACAGTCTCCATCTCACTGGCAGTGTCATCAGTACAGTCAGTCAGGTACGCTCGGCTGAGAGTATCTGCCAGGTACATCTCGGGACCTGGTCGGTAGGTGATCTTCACATCATACGTTTGCATGCGTACCAACATTCGCTGAAGTCTCTTTGGCGCCCTGAACAGTGGCTTCACACTGATGATTTCAAGAGGTTTGTGATCAGACTGGACCATCACCTTCCTGCCGTACGTATACACATGGAACTTCTCCAGACCGTAAACTACCGCCAGTAGTTCCTTTTCTATTTGTGCATAACGAGTTTCTGCATCTGTGAGGGCCCTACTCGAGTAGGCTATTGGCTGGCCATCCTGCATCAGTGCTGCTCCCAGCCCAACGTCTGACGCATCTGCTTGCAAGGTCAACACTTTCTCTGGATCAAAATATCTCAAGACTGGCTCGGCTGTGACCAAATGTTTGATTTCCTGCACTGCTTTCTCATGGACATCGGACCACCACCACTCGACGTCCTTCTGTGTCAGCTTCCTGAGTGGTTCACATTTGTCACTGAGTCCTGGCAGGAACTTGCTCAGATAGTTTACAAATCCGATGAACCTCTGGACACCTTTCACATCGGTCGGGTTAGGCATGTCCAACACCGCCTTCACTTTGCTGGGGTCAGGTTTCAGTCCTTGTGACGTGACCAGGTGACCAATGAATGGAATCTCTGTCACTTTCAGTCGGGCCTTCTCTTTGTTCAACTTGAGATTCACTTCACGGCAACGTTCCAAGAGGTTTCGCACATTCTGATCATGATCTCGCTCTGCCTCCTCCATGGTCTTGCCTTCACCAAACACCAGTACATCATCAGCTACTGTTCTCACACCTCTGAGACCTTCTAGTGCTTGGTCTTGTCTCCTCTGAAATTCTTCAGGGGCAGTTGACAACCCAAACGGCATCCTTTGCCATCTGTAACGCCCGTATGGCGTGTTAAATGTGGTCAAATATGAACTTTCCTCAACCATGTCAACATGCCAGAATCCATTCTTAGCATCGAAAGTGCTGAATACCTTTGCATCATTCAAATCTGGTAGTACATCGTCTATTGTTGGCATGGGGTAGTGACTTCTCGTCAGCCCTTTGTTCAAGTCTTTTGGGTCGAGACAGACTCTCAATTTCCCATTGGGCTTTTGCACGCACACGAGACTAGACACCCATGGAGTTGGCACATCTACTGGCGCAATAATTTGCCGTTCTGTCAAACTGTCCAATTCTTCCTTCAACTTAGTCCTCATTGCCACCGGGACTCTGCGTGGCGAATGGACGACAGGTCTCACAGTATCATCAAGCACAAGATGATATTGTCCTTCCAAGCATCCTGTTCCATCAAATACATCAGGAAATTCGTCCGTCAGTTCTGCCATATTGTTGATTTTCCCCATGCCTGTGGTGACTGCCAGGATCTTGTCCCTGTTTACATGGATCAGTCCCATCTCCTGCACAGTCTTGCTCCCAAGCAAATGAACAGCTCCTGGGTGATCAACAACAAAGAACTCAATCTCGAACTCTTCCTGACTCCTTGGATTCACCACATCTAGAGAGCATCGTCCTGCTGGTTTAATCACAGTCTTGTTGTACATGGACAGCACATGCCCAGTTCTCTTCAATCTAGTCCCATGCAGTTTCAATGCATGTCTTGGAAGTACATTACAACTGGCTCCAGAGTCCAGTTGAAATTTGACTTGCTGTCCTTGGACGAGCATCGTAGCATACAGATGTGATGAGTCTGCCTTCACTGTATTGACATCTTTCATGTATGTCACAGTCATCAACTCCTCCATCTCATGTTCTTCGGTTGTCTGGAAATCTACCTCATGAATTTTCGATTCAATGTTCGTTCTACACACTATTTTGAAGTGATTTAACTTTCCACATCGTGTGCACGTCTTCCCAAACGCAGGGCAGTCCTCCTTTCGCATTACATGCTGTTGTCCACAGTATCGGCACGACTTGTAACTCTGAGATGTCCTATTTCTGAAGTTTGTTCCTTTCTTCTGCACTGTGTACGGTTTCTTCTGTCGCACTGCATGCACTGCTGTGTCTTCTGTCTGTTCTAAGACCACTGCATCTTGCTTCGATAGCTCCGACGCTCTGCAGGCATGCACACATTTATCAAGAGTCAGTGCTGGTTCACGAAGTAATCGCTCCCTCATGGAATTTGCTTTGATCCCACAAACGATTCTGTCTCTAATCAAGGAGTTACAAAGATCCCCAAAGTTGCATTGTTCTGCTAACAATTTTAGTTCTGTTACGAAAGAATCAAATGACTCCCCAGATTCTTGTTTTCTCATGAAAAATCTGTAGCGGTTCACCGTTTCGTTTTTTGGTGGGTCACAGTGCTTGGCCAGTGCATCTAAAGCATTTTCCAACGTCTCCACTTCCGGTCGAACTGTTTGGTAGACTTCACGTCCCCTGTAACCTATCAGGTATTTCAGCATCTGAACTTTGACTTCATCAGTTTTCCCTTCAATTGCAAGTGACACATACAAAGAGAATTCCTCTCTCCACATCTTCCATTCCCTGGGCAGGTTGGTTGCCTCAAAATCCATCTGTTTGGGGGGTTTTATCTGCTCCATGATGAAAATGTCTATGTGACAGTATGTGACTGGTATTTCCGGTCAGATGAGTGTGCTGTATGTATGACTCAATTTATGGCTGCTATTTCCGGTCACTCAACCTTCTGCATGACGTTTTGGAAAGTTCAAGACAAGATTTCATCTTCGATCTTTTTATTTCATAAGTCGCTTTCTCATCTCTCATAGTTCATAGTTCAGTACGACAATCGGTTTATATAGCAGCTGCAGACTCACCGCCGTTTACAATCACAGTCCCACACATAGGAATCGGCGCAGTACTCAGTAGCGCATCACACCAAGCTCGGTAGATATCGGCACAATTTCCGATCAAAATCACATTTCACTCACTTCTGACACCATGTAGCATTATTGGATAGGATCCTAATAATGCCTCGGGTTCGTTATCAGCTAAAGCTATGGTGGATAAATCATCATAGTGTTACAGAAATTGGATGCTCAAACGATTTAAAAGGGAGGTCTGAATTGGAGACTAGCTTTAATTTGGGCAAGGTTCTTGGGAGTGTGTAAAAGTTGGTAGCTGAGGCCGAAGTAGTTTTGAGGAGACAGATTTTGTTAGAACTTAGAGTTAGGAGCTGGGAGGATGTTGCTAGGGAGCATCATCAAAGCCAACTTGGGGCAAGAACCAGTATAAATGTGAGTTAAGTGTAACTGTTATTAGGTTGTGGCAAGTAAATATATTGGATATCACTACCATGTTTCTTGTGAATAAACATCAGTTACTTAAAAATCATTGTTCGATAACTCCTTTCTCTCAGAGACTGTAATTGTATGTGTGTATGACTTGGCCCTGGCCTTGCGTGAGCATTAATTTAGGCTAGACTAAACATCTACCCTGCAGTCTTTAAATTCCCCATTTTCTTATAAAAAGAATTCCCAAAAGTTATTACACTGGTGTCAGAAGTGGGATTTGAAAGGTGGAATTTTAGAAGATTGTTAGGTCTAGTTAGGGAATAAGTCATATTTTGATTGTAGTATAAAGTCAAGATAGGTCAATGGCAGTAGCCTACGTTCATTGTCATTGGCATCGTACACGTACACCACTGCACTGCAAAAGCTGTGTACGCAAAGTAGCTCTGTGTGTATACGGGGATTGTATTGGTGTGTGTGTGTGTGTAGTAATGTTTTAGGATCGCGGTTTCAGTGCACGTGCTGAGCAAAGGGAAAGTTGGTAGTCCCGCAAGCTAGATACAGCTAGTCTTGCTTTGCAGACCCGATAAGCTACTTTTGTTTGGGGAAGTTAAGATATAAATTAGTAGTAAATTTAGTCACTTTAAGTAACTTATTTTGATGGGATTGTTTTATTTGCCATTTAACTAATTAAATAATTTTAATCCCCTTTAGGATTATATCCTTCTTCATTGGATTTTATTGTGGAAAAGTTTAAACTAGATCTATACTGAACCTGACGTGAAATTTGTATAGGGATTTTAAATACAGTAGCCTTATAGTTTCCATTTATAAAACTTCTAAATAAAGCAAGAGTAGGCTCATGAAAGTAATAGGGGTTTAGGGTGATACACAGTTGTTGAAGTGACTATCGACTCTCAACCATGCATCGCTCACGGATCTCGTCACGTACGCGTACAAGAGGGAGGGGTCGCCTTTCGAGTTCTCTGGGAGTTGGCGCCCTCCTACAAGCGTTTGAGAAGTTTGCGGAAAGTGCAGTCAGTAACCAGACTGAAATTATAGCGCACCTTGACAGATCTTTCACAGCACAGCAGGGTATTGAAAGGCGTCTGCAGGTGCTGGAAGCCAGAGTTGGAGACCAGAGCCCAATGACATCACCAAGTGTTCAGAGAAAGCAAGTAGAGGCCTCAATGATGGCAGAGGGAAACGGAAACTAGTCGTGTTCGAGGAGCGGAACACGGCTAGAAATGGCAAGGCTCCTGTCATTACATCCCTGGGTGGAGAAGCAGAAGGACTCTTCCTCAGAGGGGTGATGGTTGGCAGGACACTTTTGAATCAGCATACCCAATTTTCACAAGAAGGTAATTGTGTAGGTAAATGTGAGCGAGTTGATGTTGTCATTGATGTTGAATCTCAAGAGGAAAATGTTGGAGAGGCAGGAGAAGTCACAGGCGAGTTCGCTCCGCGTTTAAGGTCGCTGCCTGAAAGAAGCAGCGTAGGATTGTCTGAGGGACAGCCAGAAGAAACACGGGAGTTGTTACTGAGACGACAAGACCTGTTCTCCAAGGGATCCATGGACTTGGGACAGACAAGCATAGTCGCACACAAGATAGAGACGGGTGATGCTGAATCTAGTTTACCCCTAGCTATAAGAGGGAGGAGGCTGTCAGAGCTATTGATGAGATGAAGTCACAAGGAGTGATAGAGCCAGCATCAGGAGAATGGGGTTCAATGATTGTACTCGTTAAGAAAGATGGCAGTATGCGTTTTTGCGTGGAATACCGATGTTTGAATCGGGTGACAAAGAAAGATTCTTACCCGCTTCCTCGTATTAACGACATCTTAGATGCATTGACGGGCTCCCAGTGGTTTTGCGCCCTTGACCTGAAGTCCGGATATTGGCATCCTCGAAGGAAGAAAGGTGTATCACCTAAATTGATGTCAGACTTGTGAGACCCTTACTCTGTTCTAAAGAAGATAAACGATGTAGTCTACAGGATCCAGTTGACGAAAAGGAGTAAACCAAGAGTGGTTTACAGAGACCGTCTTTGCAAGTACAAGGGACAGAAGGAGCACTGGCTCCATGTAAGTGATGATAATTGTTCTTTCATTGCCGTAGCAACACAAATTAGTACTGAGGAGCATTCCAAGCTCAGCGAGAGACATCAAGTGTGACAACCTGATGATGCTCTGGATGAAGAACCCTCGAGAGAAAACAGTCACGAGCATCAGCATCGTCAAAGGAAGTCTCCCAATAGATATGGTTGGGATTAGCTGGTAACTTTGACAGCTGTGTATCACGGTTATCACATTGTCTATAATTGTAGTGGGTTACATTTACACATAGTTATGGATTATTATTTTTAATCAAGGATATTGCTAAGGTTAAAGACTTGGTTTTCATTAAATTCCTTGTTTGTTAGGTTTTAATGGTTATGCTTACGGCTAGCTGGTTCTTTTCACATTAGCAGAGCTAGAGTGCTTGAAAGTCAGTACCTGCTTCCAGCAGGGATACAGCACAGTTCTGTGTGGGAAGTTTTCAGTGAAGTTGCTGTGTAACTGCTTATAAAACAAATATGGCAGAATTGTTTTTTTTGTATATTGAGATTAGTCAGATTACAATAAGTTTTTATAATAATATTGCCACAACCTAGTTAGTTGCATTTTCTCTTATTATGGCTATTTACATAAAAGCCAATTTTCTGCATGTGTATACCTAATATACGCATATATGGTTGTACCACTCTGGTACACCGTTTTCTGCAAAAGATGTTATTTTGTTGCAGAAATATCTACTTGGAAGCCAGAATTGGATGGCAGATTTTCTCCATCACGTATCTGACGAGCAGATAGTGAGGTACCTTACCGAGGAAGCTTCAAGCCAGGACGCGAGATGCCAGTACCGCAAGACGCCGGGATGCCGTCCCAAAGTATCTTCACACGTGTTGGATGAGCGAATCTGGTCTCCATGGCAACGCGTGTCGGATGAGCGTATCTGGTCTCTATGGCAACACGTGTCGGATGAGCGTATCTGGTCTCCATGGTAACGCGGTTCGTGTTTATAACGGTGAACAATTTTTATATTAAATGCCATGCAATTTTATGCAGCCTTATGAAATCCATCAAACTTTGAAAGCTTTTATAGTGAACACTTGCATGGACTATTAGTGGAATTTCATCTATTTGCATTGATTAGAGAAACAAATAATTGGTCACCATGAGTGATGACAGGACTCCATTTAGCTGAAGCAACTTTGAAGATGCAAATGAACTTAAGGAGTCAGACACTTATTCCATTGTGCTGCTGAACTTTTCGAATGAACCAGTCGAAAGTAGAACTGAGGGACCAACATTTTGGTGTTATTAGCATTCCTCGATATTGAACTTGTGAAGAGAAACACAATTGTTAAGTGTTCTTATAAAGGAGGACTTGTAGGAATTACATTACTATGATTTATCAAAGAGAGTAGAAAGAATGAGAATACTGAAGTGGCTTTCTTGCATTAGGTGTAATCACAGATGAGCGATTTACTCACCTGAACTCGAAATGTGGAATTGATTGTGGCATTTTGTGCCGTTCTGTAAGAACAGATAATAGCAAATGGACGCTTTGCCCTTTTTTCTTTCTAATGACTTAAAGTCATTTTGAAATCTATGGACATCATGCATGATCATGTTTTTACAAGATCAGGTTATTTTGTAAAAACAATTTTGTTTTGTATAAATTCTTCTATATTGGCAGTTGAAATGAGCGTTTCCGCTTTGGCATACAAATTCAGAGTATTATGTTTTTTTTTCAGGGTTGTACTTATGTGTTGTTGGCAACTCTAATTTTGCTAACCAAACCAGTTTAAAATGAACCGAGATATCCCATTTGTTGTTACCAAAGAGGACGAATACCAAAACTTGATGGTTATACCAGAATAACCTTTAACTTTTGCCATATTTAAAGGTGATATTGAAAAGAAAAAAAAGAAGTGTTTTTGTTTATATCCAGTTTTCTTGTTCTATAGTGATTATTACTTACGTGTGCAACAGGCTGAACATGTTGACCAGACTGATGTGGAACAACAATTATATTTCATGTATGATGTATTTTGTTCTGGTGTACTGAGAGTTGAAGTCCAGTTTGTTGTATTGATATTTGAAATTTACGATCAATGATATCAGGTAAGATGCATATGCTGCATGCTTTGTCTCATTTTGCAAGTGCTTATATGCATTCGCCACAACCAAAGAATTGTTTTGTGAGGCTGAAACAAAGTTAATTTATGTATGTTTATAAATGACTGTGCCATGCTAATGTGCTACTTTAGAAATTATGATGGTTTCTTTCAGGTTTTCCTATTCTGTGTTTTCCATGCTTCACATTTTTAATGATGTTGTTATTTTTAGATTTAGGATTTTACATTTTATGTTATCTTTATTGTTGTTTTTACTGAAAGGTTCCTGTTTTGAAGTTCCTAGTGTTGAACGAGACGTTCAAAGTTAAGGAAGGGGCAGTGTTACAGAAATTGGATGCTCAAACGATTTAAAAGGGAGGTCTGAATTGGAGACTAGCTTTAATTTGGGCAAGGTTCTTGGGAGTGTGTAAAAGTTGGTAGCTGAGGCCGAAGTAGTTTTGAGGAGACAGATTTTGTTAGAACTTAGAGTTAGGAGCTGGGAGGATGTTGCTAGGGAGCATCATCAAAGCCAACTTGGGGCAAGAACCAGTATAAATGTGAGTTAAGTGTAACTGTTATTAGGTTGTGGCAAGTAAATATATTGGATATCACTACCATGTTTCTTGTGAATAAACATCAGTTACTTAAAAATCATTGTTCGATAACTCCTTTCTCTCAGAGACTGTAATTGTATGTGTGTATGACTTGGCCCTGGCCTTGCGTGAGCATTAATTTAGGCTAGACTAAACATCTACCCTGCAGTCTTTAAATTCCCCATTTTCTTATAAAAGAATTCCCAAAAGTTATTACAATACGGGACACTGGTTCTGACTCGTAACTCTTACGTTTATTCACTCTATAACAACCGACGAGAGGTGGCGCTACACCTCTTACACCCCTCCCTTAACCCTTTCCTTTCTTCTCCTTAAGATTGTGTCAATTGCAGTCACTATGAACATAACTGACAAAGAAAGCGGACAAAATATACAGTTCCTCAGGTAGACAAAGGAACAACCCTTCACTGCTATTATGTAAAAATGTGTAGAACAGGTGTCACATGCATATTCACCTTTTTACATAATAGCAGTGAAGGGATGTTCCTTTGTCTACCTGAGGAACTGTATATTTTGTCCGCTTTCTTTGTCTGCCATGTTCATAGTGAGTAAAGCGAGAATATTGACACAAAAGAGAAAAAAGGAGGAAAAGAAAGAGAATGGAAAATAAGACATAGTGTATAATAACACAAGCAGTGCAGCTTTGGAAGTAGGTCTGCTTTACACCTAGTGCTTCTACTGATCGTGTGAGAGTGAATTAAAAAGGAAAAAGGGGGATTCATCCGGGGGATTCATTACAAATTGCATCTCATTTACAAACATTACAACAGCTGAACAAGAAAGATGTGTGGATGAATTGCATTGACATGGAAATACAGTGTATGAGTTTCTCTCTTATCACTACATCACTGTGGAAATGTTTTCTGACTCCAAAATACAGGTCATATTTACCTCATGTTTTTGTTGTCATGAAATTGAATGAAGCTGTAGCACTTTAGTTCCCCCTCTCCCCCACTTTTAATTTAACATGGCATATTGGCCTTGAACAGCAAAAACTACTAACTCAGCCTACATTATTATTTGCTCGCGCAAATGGATGAAATTCATTCATCCATGCCTGGTTGCTCTACCAGGCAGCAATGCATGCAAGTCGCAATCGTGCAGATATCGAAGGAAAGCTACAACGTCATTTCATTACAATCTACTTTCTGACTGCATGTAAGGTTTCTAAGTGACGGAACTAGCCTTGCGAGTCCGACAGATATCAAACAAAAGCTACAAAGTCATTCCATTACAAAATATTTTACGTTATACTGATGCCATGTAGTTGGTTAACAGTGGATGTAGAGTTGTATAGTTGCACCTCCCTTAACCCTTTCCTTTCATCTCCTTCAGATTGTGTCAATTGCAGTAAAGCGAGAATATTGACACAAAAGAGAAAAAAGGAGGAAAAGAAAGAGAAAGGAAAATAAGTGTATAATAAAACAAGCAGTGCAGCATTGGAAGTAGGTCTGCTTTACACCTATAGTGCTTCTACTGATCGTGGGAGTGTGAATTAAAAAGGAAAAATGGAATCATTAACAAATTGCATCTCATTTACAATATGACAACAGCTGAATAAAAACAATGTGTGGATGAATTGCATTGACATGGAAATACAGTGTATATAGGAATGTGAATAAGCATGAGTTTCTCTCTTATCACTACATCACTGTGGAAATGTTTTCTGACTCCAAACTATACAGGTCATATTTACCTGATGTTTTTGTTGTCATGAAATTGAATGAAGCTGTAACACTTCAGAGTTTATGTTTAAGGATGGTTTAGTTCTTGTTTAAGACCACAAATGCCTTCAAAGTGCATGGTTATTGCTCTTATTCTTATTTATGACATTTCTAGTGCTTTTTTTGGACCTAAAATTGCTATGAAGATAATTTTAGGCCCACAAATTTGTGAAACTTAGCCAATACGATCATATCAATTCAGCTCCACTTTCAAAAAAATACGGTGACCTTTGATTGATTAATTAATCAATAATAACAATACACGGGCCGGCTGGTTGTGTGCATTATATCTAACACGAAAACGCCAACAAAAAGCCAACATCGGCATTGGCTGGAATAAAACTTATAAGGCGCTTTCTCGTTTTTTCAACGACTGGTTCAAATTAAGTCGTTATGGATATTTCAGCCGTCTCAGAACCGATTTCGATCAACCAACGACGATTTTGTCATTTAAATTGTATGTTCTTTGACACTCTGTTTTTTATTATCTCACCAAAAAAATATTTTGTGTAGCGCCCTCTGCAACAAAACTCAACTATCCTTTTAAAGGTACTATGTCCCTTTTGCAGCCTACCTCATATTCTGTAGAACTTTGCAGGAATTATGAATATGTCATGTATGTCCTATCTGTGAAATTTAAACGTTAGCAGTGTCCTCATATTCAAATTATGCAAGGAAACCTGTTTACTTGCTAGACTTCACTGTCAGACACTATTCAGTGACTGACTGGCTTTTTTCTTCTTTGGTAATAACATACATGAAAAGAGTTGTAAAGGGTACATGAGCATTTGTCTACATCAATAACCCACTTCTTGTGATGGCCAAGATTAAACTGATTGAATCTTTGCGCAGCATAAAACGTATGACCATTCGGTACAATTGTCTGAAAATCAAGACTGTTACTTTTGGGCTCTATAGCCCTAAAGTCGATTTGACAACTAATAGTCGTTATTTTCCCACTTGAAGACATTTTCAAGCCATAACAACCGTAACCGGCATTGTACATTGTACGAGATAAATGCATGAATGAGTCACCTAGACATAGTGATATAACAATTGGGAATGCAAACAAAAAAAATCTATCAACGCACTTTGGACAGAGGTTGAGTTGCATACATATTATCAGGGAGCTGTCATACAAGGAGTTAAAACTCTTGTAATTTATTCAAACGTATATGCGTGACTTCTAAAGCGTAACAATGGGTTGCGTAACATGCCGCTTGGCTTTAAGTTCCATGCTCAGAGCCGCTCTTCCACTGCGGGGAATTTTGGAGGCCAGGCACCCCCCCCCCCGGATTATTTTCGCATGTTTTAATGCCCCGTCATTTAATCCATGATTTACACTCTTCGATAACTTTAAGTTTGCTAATGCGTGCTTTCGTGTGTTTTTTTTTATTTTTGCATTTAGAAAAAAAGTATGAAATTACACAAGTTTGTGATCGCTTGTTCAACTCATTACACATTCAACAATTGATTAAAAATCATTGAAAGGGACAGTGAACATTAATTTTGCTGAAATACCATTTTCTGATGTAGGAATTCCAAATCCTGATATTTCATGTGCTCTTTTATCTCACCATCTGGTCAACAGTTGCGGAGTAGCGAATATATTTTCGGCGGCTTGGAGCAGGAGCGGATCCAGGATTTCTTAGGGGGGGGGGGGCCTTATTTTTTGTGTTGGTCCCGAAAATTTGAAAATCGCGCCGGCCGAACGTTCGCTCATCGGACCCCCCCCCCCCCCCCCCCCTGGATCCGCTACTGTAATAATACACCTTTTGAGCGCTCAAAGAAATCGTCGAAGTATACATGTACACCAAGAATGTTTATTGCTTGAAGCATTACAGTTAAGTCTATTTTATTACAAAAATACAAACAAATTAAGACATCAAATATTCAAATGGAACATGGTCCCAAAGTGCACAATATTATTTCACATACCGGTAATGAACTTTAGGGAGATTTCAGCACCTTAATAGGTACATGTATGTACATTGAATATACATGTATATGTTCGAATAAAATAAAAGATAATTGTAATATTCATAGTGGCAATGTGTTTCATTAGGCATGTAAACTAGGAATGAGAGTAGAGGAAATGGCAAACCAGATATGGACAAATTTCACTTTGGAACACGATTTTAAGATTTTATGATTTTTATGGGGGGGGGGTAGAAGCGAGTTTCAAGCCTAAAGGAGGCTATCCTCCCTAAAAGGGGCAAAATATGCAGAAAATGTTTCTTTAGACTTTTTGGCTTGAAAGTTATTCAGCCCTTTTATTGTTTATATTTTACTTGGTTGAGAGGGAGAGGTATTCACCCCCCCCCCTTGAACTACCGACTAAAGGCAAATCAAATCTGATTGTTCAATGAAATGGAACCATCCCAATATGATAACTATAAAAAGACAATACTAGGATAATACAAAGTTACAAACATAGTACAAGCAAATATCACAAAACAAAAGCAGTAGATAAAATGACACTTAAAAACTAATGAGCAGTATCATGAGAGCAAAAGTGCTGCACATGGAAAGTGCTAAAAAAAAGTTCGGAAACTTGAGTTACATTTCTCATGTTAAATACTGAATAAAAGATATTGTGTTCATGAAAGAATCTATTTTCCCCTTAAACAATCGTCCAGAATCCCTTAATATCTATAATACTGCTTTTTTTTTTAATGATAAAATCAAATCACTTTCACAATGACCTAAACACAGTATGATATTGATATACAATTTTACATGTTAGTGATATTATTTGCATTGATTTGTTTTGGTTTTGGCTTTGTCTGTTTGTCTCCAGCTGTTCCTGTCTTGGAATGGCATTTGTTATTGTGTCTGTTACTGTACAACGTTATTGTATTTGTGACCATGCCTCTTGCCAGTCGATGACGGAATATTTGTCTTTTCTTTTTGCAGAGGACCTAGGTAACTTAAATGTAACTTATTCTATTTTCTTCCGAAATAAAGATGACATATATATATACATAAATATTTAGTATCATTAGGAAGTGTGTTTGTTCCTTTTTAAAATGATACCCATTTTGTTACAATATTCACTAATGGAATATGCATTACATCAAAATAAGGGGCAAGTCCAATGGTAAAAAGTTGCAAAAGGCACTGCTCTTTGTTCAGCTTAATCAGTGTGTATGGCATTGGCTGCCGTGTAGTGCAATGCCTACCAATATACCAGTACAATAATAGGTTAACACATCATGTTATTATTCCCAAATTCACAATAATGTCAAGTCCCAACATATACATGTAGCCTCCTCCTCATCATTAAAACACTGTCACCTTTGACCATCAACTACCATTTTCTCGGAAATGTCAGGATCTCCCACAGCAGAAAGAGAAAACAAAGCACCATGATCATCAAAATTAACCACTTATCTTACAGGTCATGAACATTTTGGCAAGCATTTCACTTAGTACACAAGAATTGCATTGTTTGTTCAAAAGGCAAAATGCATATTCTAAGAATTCATGTGACATGAACTGGAATCATTTCTCGTCCTCACTCCCATTTTCAGAGTCCTCACTACCTCTTTCTATTTCACACTCCTTGACTCCATCTTCTATCACCGTACATAAACTTGACGGAAGTATACCCTGGTAGTTGATGTGGTGTCGTAAGACGGCTCTGATGGCCCCTTCCTCTAGGCGTAGTACTGCAGTTGGTGGGCTCACCAGCATAAGAAATTCTGGATCACATTCATACTCGTCATACATCGCATGCTGTTCCAAGATACTGCAGGCAGTTTCTTCATTGTTATTCACCACATCTACCGGACATCCGTGACGAACAATGATTCTGGTAAGATCCGCAAGATAGTCATGGTCTCTAGCTGCTTGGACACAGTGCGCCACTAAGTGGAGTACGTTGCTTCCACTGCTGTCCACATACGAAGCATTATCACAGAGCAAGATCTTGGATATTGTAAACTTTACTCTAAGAAGGTCCCTGGAAGACATTCCGCAATAAAAGTTGTCACTGTATGCTTCCAGCAGGAGTTCAATGATCTTAAAGGCCACTGAAGGCATCTCAGGATACTTGTCAGGGTTTTCCCTAAGGGTTCTACATTGGATGACTGTCAGTGAATTCCCTATGGCTTGCAATGTGGATTTTAAGATCTCAATGTTTGAGCAATAGAATGCCACATTAAACAGTATTTCACCAAAGCTTTCTGTGAGCGATTCCTTATTATCCAGTAGAGAGTCCATTGGTACGTGACTAAGAATTGATTTGTATGCATTCAACAAATCCCTTGCCAATTTATTGTACTGCGCCTTTGGTTCTTTGTCCTCAAATATAAATGATCCACTTTTTTTAGCAACGTTTACTGCCACTGATCCTAACTTTAATTCACCTTCACGCTCAAGACCAAGGGCAAAAGACAATACTTGAGAGCCTTCCTCAAACATTTTCTTTTCAATCATACAATCACTTGCAAAGCTAACAAGGGATGGATACAGATACTTCTGCTTGAGATTATTTGGAAACAGTCTTTCCCCCACCAAAAAAGCATGGGCCTTCATAGCAACTTCAGATGCCCTGATCAAAAAGATATCCTCTTGTGTGCGGCATTCCTTCAGGGAGATTTTGGAGAAACACGCTGCAAGTTCTGAAGTGTCTGTTTGTGCTTCTGGAAGACTGGAATCTTGCTGAAAGGATATGGCTCGTGTGAAAGAAGGATAGGCCTCTTTAAAACCGTGACGCTCATCCAAAGTAGCCTGTGAAACTCCCAGTATTTCAGTGGCTGCCATCTTGACCTCCAAAGAAATATCGTTCATCGATAAGAGAAACTCGACAACATCCGTCAGGAGGTATAATGCAGCTACATATACCGGGCTCCATCCATACAGGTTGTCTTGAACAGCTAGTGCTCCATTACTTACAAGCAGCTTGATAATAGAAAGCTTGGCGGCCATCCACTTAGATGGGCGATAATAGCTACCAGATAAAGAATCCTCCGCTAAGGGTTCTTCTACCATGCAAGCATAATGCATTGGGGTGTTGCCCTCCCTTACACTCCTAGAGTTGGGGTTAGCCCCATTTGCTAACAAGGACTGTACAGTGTCTGTACGACCATACCAGCATGCTAACATCAGTGGTGTTTTACCATCTTTGTCTGGTACATCAATTTGACCCTTTTCAGCATACTGCTTCAACACTTCTTCATCCACCGAACCTTTGAAAATCAAAGTAGATAGGTCACCTGCTGGGTCTGAAGGAGTTTCACCACTGCTACAGGTAGATGCCATTGTTCCAACAACAGCTACATGTACGTCCTTTGGGAGTTCCTGCAAAACAGAGACAGAAAGCAAACAAATAAAAATTAATAAAAAACAAATCCCTTAATCAATAATAAACCATGTCAATTATTTACTGTGAGGGGTGTTCATCCATGGGTGCATTTATCAAATTTTGCTACTCAGAAACACTGTTCCTATACATACTAATTAATACATACATATCAAAACAAAGTATGCAAACGTGATTTGCGGGATGTCACGTTTATCAACTCATTATGCTTCAAAATGAAGGCCTTGTCTCTGCGCAGCTGCTTTAATTTGCTCAGAGGTCAACTAGGGTGCACGCTGTTAAATTTTTGATCTAACTACTGGTACTACATACTAGTAATATTGTTAGAGGTAAACATGAAGGATACTAAATAGCGATAACTTGTCGATCTTCTTGTAGTTGTTAGCATGTGCAGCGATGTAGTGACAATGATGAGAGAAAAAGCTGTCCCACGAGAGGTACTGACCACATGAAATCAAGCCTGATGTCAGAAAGCACTTATTTCTTATTGAAAGTGACATATGCAGTCAAGATGACAGCACTCAAATTAGTATGGAGAGTAATGATGATAATAGCACTGTCAATGATGATCACAGTCAAGTTCAAAAGCAAGTTTTAAATCCCCACTGTACTAATTATAGTTACTTGCGCCCTCTATATAGCAAACAATGCCTAATCGGTGCCTGTTGGTCCCCATGGTCCCCTTTTTCTTATGTTAATTGAAAGCTGATTTGATCATGAGATAACCACCTGTCAGTGACCTTGCAAGGAGGTCTAATTTCCCCTGGGCAAACTAGTACAGACAGGCTTTAAAGGAAATTCAGAGATCGGAAGCTACAAATCTTCTACACAATCTGCAACTTACTTCTGAACAAACAAAATGAGCTTCTTCTCCTTCTACAAACACATACACCTGTAACATTGATCTTGTCCAGCTTACATAAGTTTTCCCCAAGAACCCCTTTAACCCCCTAACACATGTAGACTTCATGTTAGAGGGATATGATTTGCACTGCAATCTGGAGGATGGTTTATAGAGGAGTTGCAATTTATATTGCAGAAGATCTCTACCACCTTGTCAGTGAATGTGATTTTGAAGCACAGTTTCTGTGAATCAGTGTGAATCAGTGTGAATCTTAACTACTCTAAGAAGCTCAGACAAACTACTGATTGGAGGCATGTACAGAAGCCCATCACTAGACAACCATGCAGTGAAAAAAATTACACGCGGGCTCGGTGCGAATTAGCCCTCGAAATGCCTAAAAGAGCCCCCGATAATCAGAAAAGAGCCCCTGTAAATTTGCATAGAGTTCAATGCTAAACAAATTTTAGAATGTTATTATGAGGAACTAAAACAAGCATTTACACAAGTCACATCAACTAACCCCTCCCATGTCCTAATAGCAGGATACTTCAATTATCCCAACATTTGATTGGAAGCTTGAAATGGGCAAGGACCCATACCGAACAGGAGTTCACTGAAACTGTCGCCGACTATTATCTACACCAATACATTGGTAAACATACCGGATTTAGAGAAGGCCAACGTTCCAATATACTAGTTCTAGTTTTCACAAATGAGGAAGGCCCCTTACCGAAAACACAGGCTTATTTAGCCTGCTTTGAACCTGCGTCTGGCCTGCATTCTTAAATACATGCTAATTATTCTATTGCATGTTAAATTTTAGCCTGTATTTTGCAATATCAGTCTTAGGGTGCGTTTAATCGACACTTTTTCACAATAGAATCACGGTTTCTAAAGACGTTTAGTTTAAAACGCAATGCGTTCAAGCGATTTTTTCGTCGGTCGTAAAAATAAACGTGTTTGAAAACACAAACATGAAACGCTGAAAAAGATGCGTTTTGTATCATGATTCAAAAGAATCACGGTCGCTAAAATTCGATTGAACGGACGGAGTTCTCAATCATGATTGTATGACGAAGTCTCTTCCGGTTTGGGAAAAACCGCGCGCCCGCTTTGCATGCAATTTGCGTTCACTATACCATCGTGGCCTGTTCCGTTATGTTATTCCTTGTTATTTCTTCTATCATTTGCTCTTTCTGTCTTTCCTTATGTTATTCTTTGTTTCTTCCTTCTATACTTATGTTATTCTTTGTTTTTTCCTTCTATCACCTTTTCTTATGTAATTCTTTGTTTTGAGCATTCTATCAATTTCTCTTTCTGTCTTTCCTTACTGTTATTCTTTGTTTCTTCCTTCTATCATCTTCTCTTATGCTATTCTTTGTTTTTATAATTCTATCACTTTCTCTTATGTTATTCTTTGTTTTAATCATTCTGTTATTTTCTCTTTCTATCTTTCCTTATGTTATTCTTTGATTCTTCCTTCTTTCACCTTCTCTTATGTTATTCTTTGTTTTAATCATTCTATCACTTTCTCTTTCTGTTCTTCCTTATGTCATTCTTTGTTCCTTCCTTTTTTCACATTCTCTTTCTGTCTTTCCTTATGTTATTCTTTGTTTCTTCCTTTTATTTTTATGTTATTCTTTGTTTTTTCCTTCTATTACCTTCTCTTTTGTTATTCTTTGTTTCTTCCTTCTATTCTTATGTTATGCTTTGTTTTTTCCTTCTATCACCTTTCATGTAATTCTTTGTTTTAAGCATTCTATCACTCTCTCTTTCTGTCTTTCTGTCTTTCCTTATGTTATTCTTTGTTTCTTCCTTCTATCACCTTCTCATTCTTTGTCTTATTATTGCGATCTATGCTCAAGAACAGCAGTCGACAGTCGGCCGTAAACAATTCCAGAAAGCGCGCGCCGAAGTTCCTGGGCCATACTGCGCAGTGTGATGCGCAGTGGTTTGGCTCGCAATGAGCTAGAATCAGCGTTGATGAAAAATCGCTTGAACGCAAACCGCAGTGACCTTGCTTTTTGTAACGGCGTTTTGAATTGTGATTCATGTTTGTGATTCTAGCTTCGAAAATTCGATTGAACGCACCCTTACATGTTTTAGCAGGTTAAATTTTAGCCTGTATTTTGCAATATCAGTCTTACATGTTTTAGCAGGTTAAATTTTAGCCTGTATTTTGCAATATCAGTCTTACATGTTTTAGCAGGTTAAATTTTAGCCTGTTATTAGCATGCATTTAGCAAAACACAGTCTTACAGTTTAAGCAGGCTAAATCTCGGCCTGCAGTTTAAAAATTAGCATGCGTTTTGCAAAATACAGTCTTATAGTTTTGGCAGGTTAATTCTTTAGCATGTAAATTTCGATCATAATTTGTTAAACCTGCAATCTGAAGAAATGTTCTCTGAGCAGGTTTAGAACACAAATTTAACCTGTTATACATGTAGCATGCAGGTTATTTTTCACATGCACGTTTAATGTTATATATCAGGGGTGATTCGAGAGTTTAAACAAAAATAGGTTCATAGAAAGCCAAGCAAGCGAGGTTTCGAGCGCTTGGGGAGGCATCCCAAGACAAAAATCCAATTGAAACCAATTGAACACCAATTTAATTTTCATATTTTCAATTGGTTTTAATTGGTCTCAATGGGACTTTATAAGGACTTCAGTTGGTTTCAATTGGTCCAGATTGGCCCTATTGGACCAATTGGCTAGCTGGCCTAGGCCCCATTAGACTTAAATGGGACCTCGATTGTTTTCAATTGGACCAATTGGCCCTCTATTTTGGACTTCAATTGGTCCAATTCAGTTTCAGTTTCAGTTTATTTTCATATTTCACATGTTGTATAATCCAATCAATCCAAAAGACATTTGATATAGCGCCTTTTCCTTGCAGTTACAAAGCGCTGCACACAAGCTCCACAATGTTTGGGCCACTTAAAAACAAAAGTTAGACATTTCTCAGAATTCATTAAAGTATATGTAGGCTAGTAATAAAGTAATTTCTAGCAGAATAGATGTGACTTGAGTAGTTTCTTGAACTGGTCAACAGATGAAGCCGTCTGCACAGCAGTAGGTAGCTGGTTCCACAGTTTTGCAGCAACAGATGGAAAAGACAATTCACCATTAATACATCATTAAATTTGGCATGTTACATTTTTTGTAACCATTTTTTTTTGGGGGGGGATGCATTTATACAAACGAACAGAATAATACATAAGACTAAGTTAAATAAAGGAAGAAATATGATGGAGCCTAAAGAGAAAGCAATGTTTGTCGGTCATAGGCTCCGGAAGTTATTTTGATAGTCTTGTGTTTATTAAATATCGTAATTGGATTAAATTGGAACTTCTATGAAGAAAAGATACATTTGAAACCAATTGAAAACCTTACAGTCTAATGGGGCCGATTGGTCCAATTGAAGTCCCATTTAAGTCTAATGGGGCCAATTGGTCCAATTGAAACCATTTGAAACCATTTGAAATATCTAATGGGGCCAATTGGTCCAATTGAAACCAATTGAAATCCCGATTAGAGTCAAATGGGGCCAATTGATCCAATTAAAACCAATAAGATCAATAGAAACCAATATAGGAACGATATGACCAATATAAACCATAGAACTATGTGAACCCAATGGGACCAATAGAAACCAATAGGACCCATAGAAACCAATAGGTCCAATAGAAACCAATGGAAATACCTTCATTTACGTTAGCCTGCCTTTTAGATTAGCATGCTAAAATTAACCTGCACTATGTATCTCATGAATATTCATTATTACTTTACACGTCTCACAGAAAAATACATTTATCATGATTAATTGTTAAGTAAATTATGACAATTAATGCACATATCAATTTTGTGATTGTATTTTCCTTTGGTAATTATTGACCAATAGATTATTTGTCTGATCACAATAACATTCACGTTTTAGCAATAGATATATTGATTATACGTTTACTAACCAATTAGAAATCGCATTATGTTTTCTATATAGACTTGTATGAGCCTATATCTTTATAAAAAGTCAATCTTGAATTCACTTCAAATGATCTTTGTGATGGAGTTAATGCAATTGAGATTAGAATATACCTATTGGTGGACACTTCCAAATATTGATTATGATGTATCAATATATCACTAGTTCTTCTACCCGAGTTGATGTACCAATATGATGGCAATTGATTATCTTCATTTATGTAAGCCTGCCTTTTAGATAATTAGCATGCTAAAATTAACCTGCATAACTGACATATTTCAGTGTTTTTGCAGGCTAATTACAAAGCAGGTTAATTTGCATGCTAAAAAAGCAGGGCAATTTTGCAGGCTAATTGAACAGGTTAAAATGATCTTGCAGGCTATTTAAGCAGGCTAAAATAAGGCTGCTTTTAAAATTTACAGGCTAAATTAAGCCTGCCTAATTTGCATATTTCGGCGTTTTTGCAGGTCAGTGCTTGCTAAGGAATTAGCCTGCTTTTTAGCAGCTATGCAGGCTTGAGGCAGGCTATATGCAGGCCTGCCTTTTCGGTAAGGGGCATGATCAACCACATAAACTATGCACCTGAAATCGGAAGAAGTGATCATATTGGAATCCTCTTTGACCTTACAGTATACACAAATGACAACCGCAACCCAACTCCTCACTTCCAATTTCACAGAGGGCAGTATGATGATAATGTGTAAAGAGCTAGACAAAATCAAGTGGGAATTCGAATTGGAGAATAAAAGTGTAGAGGATGCTCAGGAGTTTCTTGTAGACACCCTGACTGCGATAAAAGGAGAAGGTCATATTGAAGTCAAAACCGAAACACCGCAGAAAGAAACAGAGATGGATGACTAGAGAGGCCCTGAGGAAACAAAGCCAGAAACATCGAGCTTGGAAGGAGGCACAGAGGATCAAACATCCTGTGGGCATCATTAGAACAAGGAGATTAGCCAAACGAATGCAAACTCTGACCAAGCAGTTATGTAAGTATTTTGAGAAAGACCTGACTATGAATGTGAAATCAAATCCCAAGGCATTATGAAGGTATGCAAAAAGCAAACTCAAAACCTCTTGCAGACTAGGTGAACTCAGAACTCCGGACGGAGATCGTATATCATCTAACAAAGGAAAGGCTGATGCATTGATCATCTTCATTGTCACTACATTCACTGATGAAGGTCAAAGGCACATTCCAAAACTCCCACAAAGACACACAGGAAACTCTACAACATCTATCTCAATCTCTGAACTGAGATGATGTTTATAACAAGCTTGCATGTCCACCTGTCAAAGTACAATTGTACTGGACCTGATGGCTTTCACCCTTGCGTTCTGAAAGAAACAGCCGCCTCATTTACAGGGCCCCTCTCCATAATCTATAATGTATCATTGAAGAAAGGCAACTACCAAGAGCATGGAAGGTCATTCATGTGGTACCTGTCCACAATAAAGCCAGTAAAATTGATGTTAAGAGCTACAGACCGATCAGCTTGACATCACTACCATGCAAAATTCTGGATTCACTCACTCAAGATGAAATACCGGTAGTGACCCCCGCCCCCCCCCCCAACAATCACCGATAAATGCCACATTGAAATCTGATCGGTGCCCATTTTCTTTCAACAAATAAACATTTTCCTTTATCATAAGTGCCCCTTTTTTCATTCACATAAGTGCCCCTTTCATATCTGGTCGTTGCTTATTTTCCTGTGCGATAATTTTTCTTTTAACAATGATACGTGCCCCTTTTCCTTTCTAATAAGAGACCTATCCCCTTTTCATAAATGCTCTTTTTACCTCTTATAAATGCCCCAATCAAAATCTGATGGGAGCCCCTTTTCAGTCAACAAATGCCAATTTCCTATTCTCATGACTGACTTTTTTCATCCTTGGTGAGTGCCCCATTTTCACCTCTGATAATAACTCTTTGTACATATTTTGACAAGTTCTGATAAGTGCCCCGCCCTGTTCCTCTCATCATTAAACGTGCCCCTAATTTCAAGCGACTAAGAGCAATTTCCCCCAAAGCTCGATCGCTACACTCGCATGCATTTATAGATGATATAATTATGTTACCTATCAAAGGTCTTTTTAGTCTTCCGTTATGAGAACGTGCTAAATATACAATGTAGGCATGCACTTGCACACATGAATAGTCAATACACAAATAGCACACAGATGCACACAATCATGCCGATGTGGCTGTTAAGCAAGTTTGATAGTATTAGTAGACTCATAATTTTATTTTTGTAATTATTCTTTCTAACATCGGTGAGTTGTAGAAATTGTCTTTTACTGCTATTTATTTACGTGTCATCAATTGTCACCGATTTTGAGTGAAATAAGTCAAGTTTTGTACAGTGGTGTTTGAAATGTTGAGTATCAAAAGCACAGCTCTGAATACACAACCAGGAGAAATAATGCAGCTAATATGTCACATAGCTATGACACTCATAATCATATTCATAATACTCACACATAGTATGTGTGAGTATGTGCGAGTATTATGATTACGATTATGAATATGACTGTCGATTTATCTTTGTAAAAGTTTGTATTGTTTTTGTGAGCTACAGCACAATAAAGTGCAAAGTGCTGATTGGGACCCCATTCCCCGGCCCCCCCACTCCGAGAACAGACGGACCCCATGCGTGTTACCAAAATGTCCGGTAAAGGGGTACTTTTCGTGCGACAAAGTCCGGCCCGAGAATTGTAAAAAAAGGGGTGTTTTAACTTTTCACCCGGAGATTTCTTTAAAAAGGGGGTGTTTTTTCTTTTTTCTCTCATCTCTTTGGACTCCTGAGAAATTATTCTGAATTTAGTGGGGTACATTGAGCATTTTTCAAGGCAGGAAAATCCAGCAAAAAGCCAGCGAAAGGGGGGTTCGGAAATGTAGGCAGTCCTCAGAGTCAGATAGGGGTTGCTTTCAAAAAGAGGGAACAAGCATATATGCGTATACCCTAAATAACACTGAGTGGGGGGGGGGGGGGGGGCGGGAAGGCATAGACCTCTATGTCGACATGAAAGGTCTAGACTCTAGACTTTGTAAAAAAAAAAGCTAACTCGAGAGTCTTCCTGGTCAAACTCAAAGTTCAGTCCCACACATAGCAATATGCGTAACTTGTATTGTTTGGTTTTACTCAAATTTTACGGGTCACACATAGGTGCATTACTATCCTGGCTGTGAAGTAAAAGCTGTGCTTTTGATTCTCAACATTTCAAACACCACTGTACAAAACTCAACTGATTTCACTCAAAATCGGTACTTTAGTGACAATTGATGACACCTAAATAGCAGTAGACCTAAAAAAAAACTAACTGATGTTAAAAAGAATAATTTAAAAATTCAAATTGTAGATCTAAGTCTAGTGTCAAATTTGCCGATCAGCCCAATCGGTCCTATTTTGTGCAGTCTATGCAATATCGTGTGGTGTGTATAGTTGTGTATAATACCTGCCTCACAGCAAGTATGCTGTGCATGTGCTAGAGGTCAAATACGCATTAGACTCTAGCATTAAAGGTAAAGACCAGTATTGGTAACGCCCCAATTTCAAAAAATGAAATGGAAGCTCTCATTACCAATCATTGTGAAAGAATATGTTTTGACTAATACATGATGATAAAAAATTTGCCGGGAAACCGCCTACTAATTCATATAGACCCTCTATTTGGTAAATTTGTTTCTCTCATGGTAATGTGAGAGATATAGGGTAGTCCCGTATACATCTTTCTGTGTAGATCTATAGTGCTTGTAACTTTACGAAGAATGGGCCAAATTTCTTATCATTTTGATGATTCCAGAACCTTGCAGATGCTAGATGCTAGAATATAGATGATCAACCTTTTCTGATCGATTCCACAACGTTTCTTTCACAATGCAATCGCATGACCATTACTGCATGGTCTTTACCTTTGCTGGAGTGCCTAGGGTCCTAGAATCTACCTAAATTAAAAGTCACAAAGATTCATACCTCGTCAGCTTTCAGACGTAACGTTGGAGCACTCTAAATTTAAAATATGTTATTAATAGTATGTAGACAACTAATGGGCCTGGAACAAAAGTAAACAAATTTGGTTCTCCTTCCTCGGCGCTCGCTTAGTCTCGTTGGTCCGACGACGTGCGGGGCCCCAAGCAATGCAAGCTAGGCGTAGCGACCAGCGAAGAGGATGTTTTGGGTGTTCAAACATCACCCCTTGGAAAACAGGCGTTTAAGGTGTTCAAACAACCCCCCCCCCCCCCCTTTACAAACTGTAGGTGTTTTAGAATTTAAGGACACCCTTTATATCTGTGTTTTATATATGACCCCCCCCCCCCCCCCCAAGGGCCCCCTGGAAAAACAAACAAAATGAAGTAAGAAATGTTTATTTTTGCTCAAAGAGGGTGAGTGAGGGGGTGGATGTGGAGAAGGAAAAAAAAGGATTATTCACTCCCCCCCCCCCCCCCCCCCCTTGGCCCAAATGTTTTGTTTATTTGCTCAATTAAGAGGGCCGGGCCTGGGGTGCAGGTTGAGGGGAATTAAAAAAATGTAGCTTATCTCTCCCCCCCCCCCCCCCCCCCTATTCGCCGCCGCTAAATATTTTCTCACGAATCAAAACAAATAACTATATTCTGAATCATTCAAAAAGAAGGGGAGAAGAATTAGTACAAAAGGAGGCGATAAGATCGAGTGATAAAACATCGGATATAGAAGAGGGGGAGGGAGAGAAGAAGAAATATTTTCACTGAAAGTAGGTCTCGATCCTCATCTCTTTCCTCTCTGAAGGTTTAAAGCCTGTACATGTGTATATATAATAATTTATACAAGAAAAAAGGGAAAATTAAGGCCAGTCCGGTCTTCTGTGACCACGATTATGAATGAACCTTAATTTTGAACATACGTTTTATTATGTCTGAATTTTAGTGAAAAATCAACTATTTTAATAAGAAAATATGAGTACTTGTTCATTGCTTTTATTTTACTTGTTGTTTTTTAATGGTAGCACTCATTGAGCCCCCCCCCCCCCCCCCCCCCCCCCCCCCCCCCCCCCCCCCCCCCGTTGGAGAATATCCTGAATCCATCATTGGCTATATGTCCTTGATTCCACAGGTCGCATCTGCATGACTGTAAACTTGTAAAAACCTCTACTTCCGAGAAAGTCATAACAAATAACTACAAGTTTACAGATTTGTGGTTTTATTATCTATATATGCAATACAACACAAGCTTGTAAATTTAAATATTACAATACAAATGTTAACATAAAACATATCTGACGAAATTAAGAGGTGATATGTCGAAGATGACAGACCACCTAATAATTTAGAATTTTTTTCTTAACAAAATCTTGATTGACTACCAAAATAAATGGAGCCCTCTTATTTCAAGAACAACTTCTAGTAGAATGCACAGAAAGTACTGTTACAATGTGGTCATAAGAGTACTGCATTACAATTGGCACCCATAGTCTCATTAGGTCCAAACCATGGCAGAGACATGGAGAGCAACACGCTACCACAAACAAATCCTATCATCACATCAAATGATTCCCTTTTATGATGCATTAACCTATAACTTCCATAGTCAAGACACATTTTTTAGAGCATAATCTCAAGTACTACAATGATTGGTCTTTCTTTATTTACATACCGGTACATGCACAGCAGTCTGCACTTAGCTATATTCTTGTGGGATTTCCTATCTAACTCATGCAAGCCATTTAAAACTACATGTACATTTATAATTACAGAATTCACATAGTCATTCCTTGAATGCTTGCTTGAGCACCTCTCCATAGTAGCTCCGCTAAAGCCAAAGTGATGATATAATTGCAGGGCCCTCATGGAAAACAGTATGGATACTGATGAGGCTACCCTGAGTAAACAAGACATAGTGTTGTTGTTGTTATTATTATTATTATTATGATGATTAAACATATTATTAAACATAATTTGTACATTATACATTCCTACATCAATAACATACATAATAGAAACATAAGATACATCAAGTGTGTCAGGCTGGTATCACAATAAAACAATTTACAACTTTACATGGCCTAGTGGATACGTCATCGGACTGTGAACATGGTTCAAGTCCCACTGCAGCACTAATGTCCTTTGGCAAGACATTTAATTACATTTGCCACTCTCCACCTGCATGGTGAAGAAAATGAGCAGGTAGGAAGAAATTCCTTGAATGCTTCAGCACCTTATTATGGATGCTCAGCTACAGCCGGTGTAATACTATTATACTTTGTAAATGTATTAAAGGTAATACAAAGTTTTGGTAAGGGGTCATGAATTTGGTTAAAATGAACATATTGGAAGCATATGCGATTCTACATTATTCAGTAAGCGTTGTCGCAGTTGAAATCGAGTCTATAAAGTTGTGAAATTTTAGATGATAAACTCTTTATGTTGTATAGCTCCCTCTTAAGGTCAAGATAGTAATCAAGCTATAAAAAAATGTTTCTTGACTAGAATCGACCGATTAGCTATTCCCGTGGAAATTATATATCACAACTACTGTACATATTCTGAGATTTTCATGGTCGCGACTACCATTGTACGGCCGTAGTCGCTATTCAAAATTTATCAAAATTTACCGGGAGCAACGTTAAATTTTTATATTCACTTTTTCTCAAAAGCAAAAAAGTTTTAGGGACTAAATTGTCTAGTGCTTATAATACATCCACAGGGGCATCCAAATATATCAAAATTGTAAAGAATCACTATCTACCCAATGTTCAATATTCCCCAAACTTTGTATTACCTTTAAAGGTAATACAAAGTTTTGGTATGGGGTCATGAATTAGTTCAAAATAACATATTGGAAGCATATGCGATCCTACAATATTCAATGATCGTTGTCGCGGTTGAAATCGAGTCTAAAGTTATGAAATTGTAAATAATAAACTCTTTATGTTGTATAGCTCCCTCTCAAGGTCAAGATATTAATTGAGCTATAAAACAATGTTTCTGGTGCAAAATCGACCGATTAGCAATTCCCGTTTGGAAATTATATATCACAACTACATATTCTGATATTTTCATGGTCGCAGCTACCATTGTACGGCCGTAGGCGCTATTTTAAATTAATCAAAATTTACCGGGAGCACCGGTAAATTTTTATATTCAATTTTTCTCAAAAGCAGAAGTGTGTTAGGGGCTAATTTTTGGGGGGCTTATAATACATCCACAGGGGCATCCAAATATATCAAAATGGTAAAAATCACTATCCACCCAATTTTCAAAATTTCCCAAAACTTTGTATTACCTTTAAGCGCAGTAGAGAACATTCATATAGCTGCCCTATATAACTGGACCTAATGCTGTTTCATATTAACACATCAAAAATCTGCTTTTAATTCTGAACTTAAGTTCTCTGATCGCTCAGAGTACTCAAAACCCTCATCCTCATCATCATCAGAAAATTCATCAAGAGTCCAAGGGCTCGAAATCCTCCTCCTCCTCATCATCAGAATATTCATCAGATTCAGACCACTCGAAACCCTCCTCCGTTGTTGGAAAGAGCTCTGAGTAAGG